>RJWT010032081.1:0-14212 GCA_004365215.1 Cuniculus paca | reverse complement strand
ACTGTAATCTAAGCAGAGCAAGAAAAATGGCAGAAAGCCAGGTTTCATTTATCCAGTTTGGCAGTGCCCCAAGGAGATTTTCTAACAGTTCTTGCTACTCTGAGTCCCTTCTCCCCTGAACTACTCTGATTCCTGTCCTAAATGGTCTCAACTCTTCAATTTATGTGATCTTCCACACATTCTTCCAGTGTACTGCTATTTTCTAGTATAGCCAGAGTCAGTTTTTGTGGCTTGCAATGATAGGCTTATAAAAAAACATGCTTGGGGTATGCTGCACAATGTTAACACTTCCAAATTGCCAGCAGTGAGACTACATGAAGGAAAGTAATGAGAGATTGTCTGGAAAGGTAATTGGGCCAGGATGTATGAGGTCAAATACCAAGGTGATTGAACTTCACTTGGTAAAAAATGGAGAACCATTGAAATATCTAAATGGGACAATACAGTTCTATCTCTCCTTCAAGATTAGCCTGGCAGTAGTGTGGTTATAAAAATTGGAGAATGCAGGTATGGGGGATAAGGATGCCAATTAGGAAGCTATTGTAATAGTACAGATAGGAGATCACTTAGGCTTGGACCCATGGTGTGAAAGTGGCAATGAAAAGGTATATGTGCATGATGAAATTTCTTGTTCTTCTAGAATACCAATTGTAACACAGCTAGTGGGAAACACATCACACAGGCAAGAAGAGCTGACAAATTCTGCTGCACTGCATCTTAAGCACCCCATAGAAGGAGACTTTGGACTCATAAAGAGGAATTTAGCAACTCATTCTGGAGAGTAAATCAGTTGGATTGAGACCAAATTAATATCTTGGGTTGTTGGTGTAGGAACCTCGACCACTCCCTTGACAAATAATTTTTGGTTGAGGCAGCAGGCAAGAGAAGTTCCCATTTGGAAGATTTGGTATTTCTGTGGATTCTTCTGAAAAAATTAAAATGATAATCCTCATTTTCTTAGTGGTTCATAAAAAGTTGCAAAAGGGAAAACGTTATTGAGCAATAAAAGGTATGTTTATGTGTATTCATAAGAAGTAGCTAGAGGCCAACTCCCATAAATGTGTTAGGCTTGTACCTCAGCACTGAGCAATTATAAGAACGCTAGAGGCTCTTATTTCACTTGGAAAATGTAAAGGAGGCAGCTTCTGCAGCCCTTCCACGTTAATCAACCTTATACAGATTCAACAGAGGAGCCTGCCTCTTTAAATGTTGACAGTAAGCAAACTTGTAATACACCCAGCAAAAATGGTCTTCGGAGCCCAAGTCTTTCTCTTCTTTAACCTTGACTAGTAAATACCGGTCTTGGTACATCTCCTTGTGTGTCCAGCCAACACTGACTCCAAGCCTATCTCAGTTGACTATATCAGCTGCTTAACAGGTTAGAAGACATCACTTTTAAGCTGACATTTTGTCATCCTCCTGCTATGTCAAGTGGCTATCCACTGTGGAAACTAGACCCTCGATATGTAGAGATATCAGACTTCCTTACAGAAAGTAGAATGGTACTGTTTTCAAGTGGTTGTGCTAGTATATTCTCAGTTCTTTGAACTCATTAGGGAAGTGAGGGACATTTTTTGAGAAGTAGGGGAAATGTT
The DNA here is from genome assembly GCA_004365215.1 of Cuniculus paca. NCBI lineage: Eukaryota > Metazoa > Chordata > Mammalia > Rodentia > Cuniculidae > Cuniculus > Cuniculus paca. Next base: position 12,617 of record RJWT010032081.1, on the reverse strand, counting down.
ATCCTTCCCCGTGAAATCCCATCACAAAGATAATTGCTCATTTTATGTAGCACCAAGGGTATCTTTGCCTTCCACCACAGACATTATCTGGCATGAAGCACACGAGGACCCTGGAGGACACATATTTTGGCTTGTAGTCATTTTACTTCTTAGTCTTTATTATGTGGATATTTTGTAATGAAATAAGACTTAAAGTTCTCTTAAAAATAGAATCTATTACGAAGGAAATTGCTCAAATAGTAAACTTTCCTTTTTGCGTAAGTCTTAGATAACTGAATACATGAGTTTCTTATAATTCTGCTACAAACTTATATAAAATTAGTGTCTTGAAAAACACACTTTTATTATGTTGTGGTGCTCAGGGCAAGAACTGGGCAGAAAAAGAGGAATTTACTGGTGGCTGGATGGCATTCCTTTCCGAGGTTCTGGGGAAAAATCTGTTCTCTTGTCTTATCTAGCTTTCAGAGGCCACTTACTTTGCTAGATTGTGAGCCCTTCTCAACTTCAAAGCCAGCAGTGGCCGTAGAGTCTTTGTTATATAACGTCACTCTGACATGAATGTTTCTTCTGCGTATTTCTTCTTTTATGAATATTTGCTATTATATAGAGGCTACTTGGATAATCTCCTTATTTTAAGGTTGTTTAGTAATTTTAATTTACCTGCAATTTAATTTTTCCCTGGAACATAACATATTCACAGGTTTTGGGGTTAAAAGTTGACATTTCTGTGTGGGGGGCTATTATTCTGCTTGTCACAGAAAAGTATTAAAAAAAAAACCCTGCCCTCATCTCTTATGCGTTCTGGTTACTCTTAAAACCTTTAGCAATTCTTAAAATATATTTAAACTAGTTCAAAAGCTTATAAAGTAGCACATAAAAATACTTTTCAAATGACTTCAGGGTACAAAGCCCTGCGCTAGAAGCAATTGGAGGCATAAAGGGGAACATGTAGGATTAAACTGCTTTTAAGGAATTTTATACATGATTTGAGTGGATGACACACACACACAGACAACAGAGAAAAGCAGAACTTGATAAATGCTAAGGATTAGTTCAACCATTTGCTGCCACAGGAGTTCAGAAGAGGAAGTGTTGCTCTGAATCCCACTGACCGGATGGCTCCCCTCCAGACCTACAGTCTCTCCTTCCAGCGGAGCATTTCAATAAGACTTCATGGGAGCAAATCTTTTCTATCATTTTTTATTACTGCAGGTATCTTCCAGCCTCAGATGTGGGAGAGAACAAACGCCAAGTATCCTCCAGCTGGCCCTGGACAGCAATAACTTACGTGATCTTCCCTTTATAGGACACAAGGCTGGAAAGAGTTCTTCCCTCTCCTAAAACAACCAATTTCTTCGTATTGATGAAAAAAATTCAGCAGAAATCTGGGAGCAAAAGCACAGCTCCTTGTCTGAGCTGCTGTGGTAAACAGCAAGAGAAAAAAAACCACTTCATACATGGGAGGGAAAGAAGGAAGATTTACTAAAACTCATCAGGAGCTCCCACTGAGACTATTGAAAAGAAGTGAAGAGCAGCTATAAATAATTTCCACCCTAAATGTTTCACGGTCTTTTCAGCTGCCTTTACCTTTGAGCATCTTCCAGGATTTGACATATTCAACAGTAAATGCTTGTTATGAGATGGAATTAGTCTTTGTGGAAAACTCATGTAGATACCTCAAAAGAGTGTTTGGGATTTGTGCCTATGTCTCCTTTATTTATAGGACAATATACCTAGTAATATAGGGATGTGCTGTGGTGGCTGTTGCAGGGTATTACTCGCAGGGACTCCTCTCTCTGCTGTGACTATCCGGCTTTCTAAAGAACAACAAATGATGAAGGGCTGCCCTTTGGTCAGGAGGGAGAGCCTGGATTTAGGTCTGGTGGGAAATGCAGAACCAGCTACAGATCAGGTTACCGTCCCTAGCTTCCTCTGAATCAGTCACAACTACTTCCTGTGATAGGGCCCTCAGTGATACTTGAACACACAAATTTATTTCTTTCATTATTAGAAGAAGCAATAAACTGTATTTAAGCTGTATGACTTAAACCAAGGACAGACACATAAGGAAGGATTTCCTTTTCTATAACTAGCAATACTGTTCATTTTAGGACTGTCAATCAAAGACAAATTAGGGAGTATGACTAGTTTTTATCATGAAAACAGTCCTACACCTGTATACCTGCCCAGAATGGAAGAACTTTAATAGTTACTGTTTTTCTCTTTAAAAATCACTTCTCAAATCACATCCTGGACTGATTCAGCTTCTACTTGAAAACTGTAATGGGAAAATACAACCTCATTAGTAGATGTTGGGTCAGCAGACTTTTCTGTAAAGAGTGAGTTGTAAACATCATAGACTCTGCAGACCCCAGGGTTGCTGTTGAAACTTCTCAACTCTGCCTATGTGGTATAAAAGTAGTTATGCATAAAATGTAAATAAGTGAGTGTGGCTATTTTACAATAATACATGATTTACAAAAATAGGTGTTGGGTTGGATTTGACTCATAAGCATAATTTTCCTATCACTGAGATAGACCAACATGTGAAGAATATTACTCTGGCTTTTAGAAGTTTTATCCTGAGCCAAAATCTGCTTTCCTTTAAATTAGTTACAAACTTTCATGCCCTTTATCATGCATTATTTTGCTTAAAAAGTATTTGATTGATTAGACACAACTCTGCCTTCTTTATCTAAATTAATCACAACACATACATTTTCCAATGTGCATCATTTTATTCTAAATACAACATGATTAATTGATTGTTTCTTTCACTCATCCATTTATCAATCATTTATTGAGTACTTCAGTAGGTGCTGGAGATAGAGAAATAAAAGTACTCTTTTCCAAGTAGGGCTTAACTGCCTTGTAGGAGATGATAAGAAGTGATAGAAGAAAAAGTTATGGTATGGCTATTCATAGAGGTCTTTGGGAGCACACAAGGGCAGCACCCACCCAGGGAGAGGGAATGTGAAGGGTGGGGAGGTTTCCTCACAGGAGACTGCACCTGAGCTGAGTTTAAGGAATTGTTCAAGTAGAAATTGGTAGTGAATTTCAAAAGTTATATGTGAAAAAGCATGCAACTTTTTTGGAGAGAGGATGCAGGTATGTATTTTTGGAACAGAATTAATGTACTCCAAGTAGAATACAGTACACATGATTGTGAGTGTTAGATAGACATGAAGGTAGAAATCAGGCTGGAGATGTAGGCAAGGCAGATATCAAGGAAATTGTCTTCTATTTTAAAGCTAAGAGGATTAAACAAAGTAGGTAATTCTCTGCTATTGTAGCCTAGACTATTTCAACAGAGTTCTCTGAGTTGATGCACAAGTTCTATTTTATGAGCAAGACATCCTAATTTTAAGGCAGAAGACTTTGATTCTTAAAAAACTGTGAATTTGAACAATTATGACAGTACCTTACATTCATTCATGTCTAGCACATGCATTTGCAGTTTAAATTACAGAATTTTTAAGTTTCTTCTGGAATGTTGAGTAAGGACATCTTTCCTAACTAAAACCAATTTGCAGGGACTTGTCTTGAATTCATCATTACTGAAGATTTTACTTGTGACTGCTGTAGAATGGTCCCTTGGGTCTTTGCATATGATCCTTACTCTTCTATGCCTGTTTTCCCACTCTGCTTTACAACTGTCCAACTGGTCCTGCAGTTCTCTGAATGATTTCCCAGCTCTCTCTTCCCTGCTCAATCCCTGACTTGCCTCTAGTTTCCCAAGGCTCCCCAGGCACATATTGTCAAAGAATTCAAGATATTGCACTATCGTTTTACTTGTTTTTCTTCAACTAGACTGTGAAAACAGAGTCGAGTCTTTTTCTTTAATTCTGTGTTTCCTCACAAAGCACATAACTTGTCATGCAATAATAGTTGCTGAGCAATGTTTGCTAACTGAAGAAATGGATGGATGAGCGAACAAAGGAAAATTTGCCTTATGTCCTGAGCAAGACTATTGATTAACCCTGGCTAACTTTTCATTTACTTGGAGATTTTAATCAATGCAGAATGGTGCAGGAAATAAAAGACCACAGGGAGCTGCTTTGTCATGGAGCCGTGCTGTCCAATACCATACTCAAAAGACACACATGGCTATTTTGCACTTTCAGTGTGACTAATCCAAATTGCAATGTGCTGGAAGTAGAAAATGTATGTTACTGAATGTAGAACACTTAACATGAAAAAGCAAAATATCTCATGAATGTTTTTAAAATGATATACATTTTAAAATTATTTTGAATAGGCTAGGTTAATGAAATATATTATTAAAATTAATTTTAAATTTAGCTATAGAAAATTTAAAAATTGCGTATATGGTTTGCATTTATGCCTTATAGTTTTATTGAGTAGCACAGGTATAGAGGATAGACCTTCCTTGGGGATATGATTGCTGTAAATAATGTTCTTGTATTCAGATACCAGGTTCTATTATCACACCATGGATTTTTATTTTGTGGTTAGAAAATATGTTCCCCATACAGCTTCATTGCTGGGTACCAGTATTCAACACCTTGAGATGTCATTCAGTGGTAGACTCCATGGTACAAGCACATTGGAGATATTCATGAAAGCCAAGAAGATAGGGACCGTTTGTTCACAGCACCCTCTGGTCTGAAATCCTGGCTGATTCCCTTGAAAACTTCTCATACCCCAGTCCAAACATTTTGTTTTCCTCTCTGTGTTAGACTATATGCTCTTTGAGGGCAGGGATAATCTCCTTATCATTTTCGTATCTCTCATGCCAGTTACCATCACACTGCCTAGTGCATGGTAAATGGTCCATGAATATTTTTGGAGTAAATGAATGAATGAGTTAATATATTGTCCGAGAATAATTCTATTTGTAAAAGAACTAAATGACAACACTCTTCTTCTTGCCAATTGTACGTGTAAATGATAAAGAGCAGAGTGGACATTTCATTTACATTTGTGTAAGGAGTATAATTAAAATAACAAACAACAAGAAGCTGTTTATTTAGCTACTAAAATTCTTGAGGCTGCCACGTCTATCTTAAAGCATTTGTAGCAATGACCTAATGCATAATATGGTTCACCCCAAGATTTGCAGCCTTCAAAGGGAAATTCCCCAGAAATCCCATATGTCACTTATTACCTGTAAATGAAGCCACAACACTTAGGCAGATATAATATAATATATATGGTGGAGAAAGAAACACAATTCTCTCATCATCAGATAAGCTGTAAGTATGATACCAGTTTCTTATGCTCTCTCTCTATATATTACATATGAAAAATTTCAATACGTCTAATCCAAATTGAAGTGTGCTGTAAATAGAAAATACATATTACTGAAAGTTGAACACATAGCATAAAAAAGTAAAATAGCTCATGAATGTCTTTGAAATGATATATATTTTAAAAGTATTTTGAATAGACTAGGTTAATAGACTGTTTTGTTTGCGGCACTGGGGATCAAACACACAACCTTGCGCTTGCCAGGCAGGCATTTAGGCCGCTGAGCTAAATTCCCAGCGCTAATAGACTATTTTGAATAGAGTAATTTTTTTTTAAGAACCAAAGACTGCTCATTTAAATTTAAGATGTCTAGCTCATAAAATAGAACTTGTGCATCAACTCAGAGAACCCTTTGTTGAAATAGTTTATGCTATAGTAGCAAAGAATAATTGTGATGTATATATATTTCATTGATCGTATATATATGAAAAAGTCTCTTCTTTCTTTCTTTCTTTCTTTCTTTCTTTCTTTCTTTCTTTCTTTCTTTCTTTCTTCTTTCTGTCATCTTTCTTTCTCTCTTTCTTATGGTGGTTGTGCTAGGGATCAAACCCAGGGCCTTATAGCTCAATATATTTTGTATGCTATAGTACATTAAATAATACAGCTGGACAAACTGTTAAAAAAATCAACTGAGAGAAGAAAAGGATAATATTTTCCTTTTAATTTCAAAATTACTGTATTTTTATGTCAACACTGCAGTTACCCAACTGTGGGATTTAAAAAACACCTGAAAAAGATGTAGCATAATCCATATCTCCGTTTTTGCTTTTCTGCATTGGCACAGCTATAGTTTTCCAGATGGCTGCATATATAGCACAATAATACAGGTAAGTGTGTATTGCTATCACCCTACTTTAGACCATAATAGTTAATAGTCAAGACTAGAGCCCAGAAGCACTGGATCTAAGATCTTTCCGCTTGTTTCTTTGCATCTGAACTTTGATATACTCATTGTGTTTTGCAAGCAGTGAATTTTTAGAAAAAAATTGAGAATTTTGGTTGTTTTAGAAGTCTTTATCAATTTTATAGAAGCCCTTTACAGATGGAGCTGAAAAAAGTACCTACTAAGGAATAAAGAACATTCTGTTGTAGTTCAGCATGGTGGGGAAAGAAGGATATAGAAATTTTCCCAATGTTTACTGACATATAAACTATATTTGGCCAGAAAGTGATAGAAAGATGTCATTTAAAACAATTCAGAGAGAGCCTTTCTTTTTGACATTTCTTATAATTACAGACTGGGAATTTGGAATAAGATATCAGAATGTAATACCTGAATTTGTTTATGAAAAGCACTAAGCAGCAGGCTTTGTGGCTTTAACCTTTTTAATATTCTGGAAGCTAATTGCCCAAACCCTCTTGCCCTTCTAGGTTAATGAGGTGGCTAACGGGCCACAATAGAAAATGACTGCCCAGTCAAATTATGACAAACAAGCAAAAACCAAAAAACCAAAAACAAAACAACTGGGAAAGGTCAGAAGTTACACAGGCTTTTACTGTCTTTCAAAGAATGTGCAGCAGAATTACCATTCTGTTGTCTCCTTGTGATGGATTGCAAAAAGAATCAGAAAAGGCACAACATGAATCTGCTCTCAGGACAATGATTGTAATCAAAATAGGAAATGGTACAAATGTAAGCCATTCTCTTTGCAGTTTAAAGATTATAAATCCCTTATTCATCTGTTATGATCCAGGGGCCTACTTGTGATTTTAATGGTTCTTTACACATTTGGAATTTTAAAACTGTAATGTGAAGGGGCTACAGCTGTTCTCATTCTGATTTGGATGTTTAATCCCTGCTTGGGGCCTTGCACCCTGGTCTCTCCCTCTGCCCATCTGCAGCTCCAGCTTGCTGCCAATATATCTTACATGAAAAATTCAGCCCATCCTGGTCCATTCCCTTTCAAGTATTAAAACACAGCACCTACTTCTCCAAGGGACTCTCAAAAAATTTAGAAGCTTTTGCGATGAGTTTCATGCTTTCTAAAGTTGAACTAGTCTCATGATCATTCCACAGCTTAAAATGAAGTGGGAGACGGAGGAGGTGTGGACCATAAGAGCTGGGTTTTTAACTTCAATGTACCTCTTTCTAGAACATGACCTTCCTTTTATGAGCTTTTATTTTCTCATTCTTAGATAACTTCCTTGTGTACATCAAAAAAGGCCTGTGTTGAACAGCAAAAAAGCTAATGCATGTGAAGGTGTTTTGGGAACAGGGACCAGATTTTCAAATGTAAGATGTTGTCAGTATTGATTATCTGGCAGAGAGAAGTGAAAGCCAAGTGGGAGGTAGTAATAATAGTGATTTGAGGCCTTCTTGATTTCTTAAGTACACTGAATACTTTTAGTTGGAGCTTGATTTTTTTCTCTTTGTGAAAGACTTGTTAGAGTGGATCTTAACCTCACAGTCCATTGGGAAGGTCAATCCTACCTCTAGACACTTGGGAGGCATTCAATGTAAGAAAATGTATTTTCTTAGCTGCGTCTAGGGATCAGGGGAGGTGTTACATGCTCCAAGGTGCTCAGCTCATACCCTGGAAGAACCTTGTTTGTTGCGTCTTTTGTTTTCACATATACTTTTCTTCTTTCTTTTTTTCAAGCTGAAATTTTTCAGTGATGATTAAGTTAAATATGTGTGTCTCCTAAATACTTAAAATGTATAAAATCTTTTGCTTATAGTCTCAACATTTCTCTAATTAAAATGGTTTCTTTTCATCATTACAGTCATGATTAGAATTAAGCTTGACTTGCTAATAAAAATTTACTAAGTACTCCCTTCTCCTGTTCTTTGAGGAGCCTACTTCCCTCTAGGGTGATCATCCTTTCAACTTCCTTCCACATGTTCCTTCCTGTGACTCTCAGGGCATCTACCTTTTGGGCAAGTAATTCATGTTTTCAGCTGTGTTGTGACATCACTCTGTGTTCTCCACGCATACACTGCCTCTTCTCCAGAGGTTTTGCCTCTGTATCACCTATGTGGTCATTCTAGTCAGGAAGAATATCTCCTTTTCCATGGTCACTGCTTATCCTAGCCTAGCACTCTCACCTGTTGACTTGAGTTGGGTATTTGAGTAACACTTTTTACTTGGTGGCTAGTTTGATTTTGCATTTTCTAGCTTCATTTATATCTGATTTCTTTTGCTTTCAATGTATAACAAGGAAAAAATAGTATTAAGCCTACCTTTTACTAGGTGGTCTCATGATTTTAAAGAACTACACATTAAAATTCCATTTCTATGTAATATCATTTTAATAGAAATGCTTGCTTTATGGAGGGAAAATGATAAAAATTGGAGTGATTCTTGGGAGTCTCACACCCATTTTATTGCGTTTTGATGTGACTCAATTCATTAATAAAGCAGAAGAGCTAGAAATTTGGTGTGTTTTATCTCCTATTACTTTTCAACAAGAGAATGTTTTTCAACAAAATTTGGGAAAATTTTTAATTTTCCTTTTCTAAAAAAATACATTTTTAAAAATAGTAAGATCTTAGACTCAATTTGAAATTTTATTTTATAGCTACTCTTTCAATTCATTTACTCTCATAACATCCCATGGAGGTAAAGTTTGATATTATTGTTATTAGTTTTACATATGGAGTAAGTGACATTCAGAAGAACAATGTGAGTTGTGTTCGATCATAGTGCAGCAACTTTCTGTCTAGGGACTCCACTTTTGTTAGCTAATTGTGTCTACTAAGAAACAATCAATTGATTGGATTAGCATAGTTCTGAGTGTGACTGAATGGATTTACTGAAAACAGAAGACCACCTTCTGTGTGAGTAGAACCAACAAATATGCTTGTAACCTGAATGGAATAAAAAGGGTAACGAAGAAGGAAAGCTCACTTCTTTTCAGTGGCACTCCAATCTTCACCTTTATGCAGATCCGACAGTTTTCCATTGCAGGCTCTTTGGCCCCCTGATACAGACTCTATGGTGAGCTCCAGGTTTTGGAACTTTGACTGGATCCTTTAGTCTCTAGTGTGCAGACGGCCCTTTTGCACTCTTCCACATTTGACTCTGCAGGTGGCCACTGTAAGCCTACCTTGTAAATCATTATATATTTGTATATTTTGTATTAAATGTTTCTCTAGTGAACACTGATTGATACACTGGTAAAAACCAGTTAGGCTAGATTTTAAACTCAACTGCTAAATGTCTTCATCACTCTACTGCTTCCTTCCTTGTTTTCACTACTCCTCACTTTGCATGTGTACACAGCCTTAATAATGGAAGTAATGTGCTGAAGAGGAGACATACAGAATGTTTCTTCCTCTCTCTGCAACCCGGAGATCTGGAATTCTGGTGTGTTGGTTACTTTTTTCTTGCTGCTGAGACAAAATACCCAATGCCCAAAATGAAGGAAGGAAGGGTTTATTTAGTTTACAGTTTGCGGAAGTTTCAGTCTATAATCTTCTGTGTCCTACACAGGATGGCATGGCACCCTAAGGAGGAGCAAGAGTTTATAGCAGCTGGAAGACAATAAAAGCAGCAAGACCAAAAAAGGGAGGAGCACTGAGAGAAGACTCTTTATGTTCCTTATGTTGTATATGGGCCCCACACACCCATAATCCCAGCATTGGACCATGAATAAATCACAAATTTTAGAAGCCTGCCCCCATGACTGTATGAGGCTTTGGGGGGACATCCAGACACAAACCATAACATTCTGCCCTGTGTCCCCCAAAGACTCATGCACATCCTTTATACAAAAGATGCTTAGTCCATCTCCAAAAGTTACCAAAGTGCTAACAGTTTTAACATTGCTTAAAAGTTCTAGTCCAAAGTCTCCTCTGAGATTTAAGGCAAACTCTTAGCTGCAAATTCCTGTATAAATGAAAAGAATGTTAAGCACTTCTGACATACAATGGCACAAGATAAACATTTCTATTACAAAAGTTACAAACAGGAGGATACAAAGGAATGGGACCAAAGCAAGTCCATAACCCAGCAGGGCAAATATTAAGTGCTGTAGTTCTATGTGGAACATCCAAAGCAATCTGTGGCAAGTTGTGAGCTTCACTCCATGGCACTTCAGGTGATTGTAGCACCCAAGGCTTCTCTCTGGGGCCCACTTTGCTTCCTCCTTTCAGGTTTCTTAAAATGACCCACATTCCTGGCTTCTTGAAACTTCTGGGGTCTCCACTGCACCTTTGGCCTCACCCTCATAGCTTCACACATTGCTCTCTCAGGGGCACACTGCCTGGTCTCCCAGGCTTTCCTCTAAAATCTGGGTGGAAGCTTTTTTAACCTCAAAACTCTTGCATTCTGCAAGTGCCTAAAACCAGTGCCATGTGGATGATGCCAAGGTCCACTGCCATCTGGAACAATAGCCAGGTTTTCTTCTGTCTTGGTTATAGGAGTCTAGTGCCTGAATTGCTGGGTATACTGAATCCAGTTCTGAGGAACTAATTATCTATGCAACCATCATTCTGAAACTTGGTGCAGCTACTGCCACCATTCTGGAACATAGTGTGGCTGCCGCCATTCTGGAACATAGTGCTCTACAGCTTTTTCCTCAAAGCAAAGTTTTTCGTTTTTGCAGTTTTGAGGCTGCAAAGGGTGGTGGCTTGCTGCTTCTTGTGATGCCCTAAGGCCATGTTTTTTATTCTCCAGTTCCTTCTCTGCAATGGAGATCTCTTTAACTCTATTTTTGCAGTACACAGCTTTACTGGAGTTTCCTGTCTGGCCAAACTCACAATGTTTTAAATAATCCTACTGGGCTCTGTGTTCTTAATTCTCAACATAAATCTGGCTAGAAGCCCCTAACAATAACCATGCCACAGTCTCAATATTTGATTGCCCTGAAATTTCTTCTGCCAGATTAATTAGTCCACCACCCTTAACCTCAGTCTTAAGTCCCTGGACACAAGCAAAATGTAGACAAACTTTCTACTGAGCAATAACACACATCACCTGAACTTCAGCAACCAATGCAATTCTTCTTCCCAGAAGAAACCTCCCAAGCCTGGTCTTTACTGGCAGGATTTCTATCAGCCTTCTGGTCTTCTGAGCTCTAACTAGAATCTCTTATGCAGAACAACCTAAGCTATTTTAGGGCTACTCTTTCAGGTGACATCTCTGAACCTTTCCAAACTCTTCCCACAAGCCATTCTCAAAGGCTCTTGAACTACATGGTCAAGTACAGTCACAGCAATGACTCCACTTCTTTGGTACCAAAATCTGTATCAGTCAGGGTTTTACTAGAGACACAGATATAACATGAGATACATAAATGTATATGAAATTACAAGACTGGCTTATAATGGTCACCCACAGAGTCAGATGAGGAAGTGTGCAGAGGTGTCTGCACTCTGGGGGTTGAAGGATTCAACCCATGGTCTGGAATTCACTGCAGTGTCTCACGCAAGTCCATATCAGGAGGCCAGTGGGTCTGCGATTGAAAGCTGAAGAGTCTATGCTGGAAGGTTGAAGATTCAAGGCAGAAGCCGAAGAGTCTGCACTGGAAGCCAGGAGACAACATCCAAGCTGAAGGTGAAGATTGGAGCTCCTCTGAAGAATGGAACCACATCTGTCTTTCCTTGTTTCCCTTTTATACCATCCAGGCATGAGCCATGCTAGGGTGGATCTTCTATACCCTAGGTGTAGAATTGCTAAGCAGATTTAGTTAAGTTCTAGCCTTCTCAAGTGACACAATCAATCAACCACTACATCTGATAAAACAGACATATATTAAAATTATTTTCTGGATGTGGTGGTGTATACCTGTAATCCCAGCACTAGAGAGGCTGAGGCAGGAGGATCATTATGAGTTCAAGAACAGCCTGAACTATATAGTAAGACCTTGTCTTAAAAAAAAAATTGTGATTATTTGGAACACAGCGCTTTTTTTTTTTTTTTTTTTTTTGCGGCATTGACCTCATGACCTCGCGCTTGCCAGGCAGGCGCTTAGGCCACTGGGCTAGTTCCCTAGCCCTTGTCTTTTTGAGACAGGGTCTCACTATGCCGTTCAGGCTGGCCTTGAGCTCACTTTGTAGCCCAGGCTGGTCTCGAACTCACAATGGTCCTCCTGTCTCAGCCTCCCAAGTGCTGGGATTACAGGTGTGAGCCACCACACCTGGCTTTCTTCTATTTATTTCTTTTTTCTTTCTTTCTTTCTTTTTTTTTTCTTTTTCTTTTTTTGGTACTGGGGATCGAACTCATGACCTTGCACTTGCCAGGCAGGTGCTTATGCCACTGAGCTAAATCCTCAGCATTAATTATTTTTTCTATGCTAAACACTTACAAGAAAGTCAAATGACGTGAAAATGGCCAAAAGCAATTTTGTTTTTAAAGAAGCAATTTCTGCTTTGTCACTTCATATCAGTTCAGTGTCTTACATCT
>RJWT010032080.1:0-14182 GCA_004365215.1 Cuniculus paca | reverse complement strand
GACACAGACCCCCAAGGCAATGCTTCCAGGAGCCTCCCAGACACACCCAGGAGTGTCCTCCCAATCCTGCAGGGGAGCCCAGAGCCAGTCCAGGATGACACCCCACCCTAACTACTCCAGGTAGTTACACATACCGCACTGCGGTATCCTCAGGACCAGAGATGCTTTTAAAGCACTTCTGCTCCTTAAGTCTTTTTTTTTGCTTCTATCATATTTTCCATAAAGCCAGAAAAATATCTGGTACAAGGAGGCACAACTTTTTAACCTGAAGATTAAATAATTTTGAAAATAAGCCTTATTCCTTCTGTTGGGTCTTTGATGCAATCCTATATACAACTATCAAGAAGCAAATATAGATTGCACATGCCTTTATTTTGAGCTAAGTATATATGGCACTGAATTATATGACAATTTTTTCCTGAAATGTCAAATATCAAATTTTAGGTAGTTCATCCTTACGTAAATAACGCCTGATACGGCAACTAACACTTACTAAGCATTTACTTATGTGCTGGGTATTCTACTAAAAGTGTAACACGCATTTGTTATATTTCTGACAACCACCTTAAACTGGGCTTTTAAACATGTTTTTGTTTTCCAGATTCAATTTACCCTGGAAATAGGCCTGTTTTTGAGGGGTGACCACCTCTTTATTTTTATCTTCACTGTCTGGGTCTTTTTGGTGTTCCCCTCACACTCTTGGGGGGTGCACGGCCTGCGCAGCCAGTGCTTTCCACCTGCTGGCCAGTCAGGAAGCCCACTGGAGCCAGTCATAGGGCCTTTGTGTTGGGATCAGGAGGAGGCCTTTGCTTTTTCCTAAATGGTTCAAAAATCCAGCACATGAAATGCAGCTAATGAAGTCAGTTTGTCACCAGACAGATCTTGAAAATGAACAGAGAACAGCACTCAGTACTGATGATGTCTACACTCTGATTCTGGCTGTGTCCAGGGAAAGAGTTCCCTGATCTGGGGCTACAGCTCAGTAGTAGAGAATGCACTTAGTACATTTGAAACTCTGGGTTCAATCCCCAGAACTGAAAGAAAAAAAAAAAAGAAAAAGAAGAAACAAACAAAAAAAGAAACGACTGAGTTGAATGTTTTTGGTTTTTTGGGCTTTTTGTTTTGTTTTTTTGAGACAAGGTCATTCTATGTAACCCCGGCTGGCCTCAAACTCTCAGCAATCTTTCTGCCTCAGCTTCCCAAGCGCTGAGATTAGAGGTATGCATCACCACACTCAGCAGCATTTTCTATCACTTAAAACTGAAAGGGCAGTATTATTCACAGCCAGATGGAAACAATCCACTAATCTAGAAGCTGATGAACAAAAAATAATGGTATGCACATACTGTGAAATACTACTCAGCAATAAAAAGATGAAGCACTGTTACATGCTATAACATGGGTATACTTTTAAAATTTTGTGCTAGGCATGGTGGTACACACCTGTAATTCCAGCACTGAGGAGGCTGAGACAGGAGGATCACCAGGAGAGTGAGCCTAGCCTGTGCTACATAGTGAATTCAAGGCCAGCCTAAACTACATAATGAGACCCCACCTCAAAAAATTAAAAAAAAAAAATTTTGTGCTCACTGAAAGAAGTCAGTTACAAAAGACCACAGATAATGATTTATACAAAATGTCCAGAAGAGGCAAAGTCATATAGATAGATTCAAGGGTTGCCTGAGGTTGGCATGGAGTTGGGAAATAGTGAGTGTTGATGGGTAGCTGTTAATAGATTAAAAGTTGCATACTTTAAAGGAGTGAATTGTTTGATATATAAATTATATCTGATGAAAGCTGTTATAAAAAAAAACAAAAAACTGGGGCTGGGGATGTAGATCGATGGCACATCGCATTCCTGGCAAGCACAAGGCCCTGAGTTTGATCCCCAGCACCAAAAAAACCCTGAAAGAATTCTAATAAATAACACTATTATTATTCTCACTTTAAGAAATGAAAAAGTAAGGCAAAGAAAGGTTAAGCAGCAAGCCAATTGTTGAGAGCTGGTATAGGTTACAGCACTGGGATTCAAAACTACCAAGTGCAAACTCACAACTGAGTTGTGCTGCCATTTTCAAAAATAAGAACCAGGTGTGGTGGTACAGGCCTGTAATCCCAGTACTTGGGAGGCTGAGGCAGGAGAATGGCAGCAAGTCAAAATCAGCCTGAGCTATATAGTGAGCACAAGGATGGCCTGCACTACAAAGCCAGACCCTATCTTAAAGAAAGAGAGAGAAAGACAGAGACAGAGACAGAGATAAGTAAGAGTCATTTTCAAGGAACTTTGGAGTTGGAAGTTCCTGAACAATTAATTAATCCAACCCCTTCATTTTACTGATGAGAAAACTAAACCTAAGATAATGCAGTGACTTAGGATTGCCCAACTAATTAGTGGCAGTGAGAGATTTATGACCTATTCACAAAGACAAGTGAGTAAACAACAGTAAGCTAGCAAATAGAAGTACAGGCATTGTGCCGTGTACAGTTGAAGGGATGACCAGTCAATTGTGCTGACTAATAATGGGATTTTTGTATCCAATGGTGGATAAACAGTGGGTAAAAGAAAACAAAGGTGTCAGGGAGAAAGGGCAATGCCTTGAATGTCTTTACAGGTGTGAAGTGTGAGGCAGGCTGCAGACGCTGACTGGGTGGAAAATCTGGAGGTTCTGTCACATCACATCCAGGAATTTGTACTTTCTTCATAAGCGTGAGAACCACTGCAGACATTTGAGGAGTAGCATGATCACCTGAGGAAGGTATTCAGCAGCTGCATGAAGGATGGATAAAGGTTGCGAAGGGACTGAAGATTTTGAAACAAATTTTAGGGAGCTGCTGCAGTGCTCTGGAATGACAGGATGGTTGTGGTATGAATGGAAAGGAGGGGTGAATATGTGTCTCTGCACAAGCAGAATCATCAGGATTTGGCAGCTAACTGGAAGCATGCTGGACTGTGAGCTCCTAGGGGGCAGTCCTGTCCTGTGTGTCATCTATCCCTGGCAGTCAGTATGGTGCCTCATGTACCTGCTGAAAGCAGATGGGGAAGGATTTTAATGTGACACTGGGCATTTCATCCTCCACGACTTTCGAAAATTGTGGTGTGTCTGTCAAGGAACACAGCAGGAGCAGCAGAGTTGTGTACAGAGGAGAGGGGAAAGTAAGGGGAAGAGGGCAACCCACTCGGGGCCCCTTCTGTCTCTCTCTTGGACAGAAGCTTTCTTTCTCACAATAAATATATCCTGCTCATAAAAAAAAAAAAAAAAGTAAGGGAAAGAGACAAGAAACTTCAGGTTTTGGGCAACCCTCTTGGGACCCCTTCTGTCTTTCAGATAGAAGGTTTCTTTCTCTCAATAAATATATTCTGCTCTAAAAAAAATTTTTTTTAAAAATTCAAAAATTTTTAAAAGTTGGAGGTATTGAGCTGGAAAAATTGGAATCTGTGAATCAAATGAGAGGTGGAGACTATCCTATACATTTGGGAGTCAAGGAGTCATTCACAAGAGGGTCATTACTTGGTTGAGAACTAAAGAGACAAGGCCCAAGGAGGTAACTATGAGGCTAAGCTGCATCTGAAGGGGCAGGAGGAGGAGTAGGAGGAGTAGCAGCAATAACAGCAGAGATCACAAGAGGACCTTGTTAATGCATCCTCTGGAAGCCACAAGACACTTTTGGATGAGTGTCATGCAACAGTGGAGTAAATGACGATGAATAAAGAAATATTATGGACAACATGGGCAATGATGGAGGTGCTTCCTGCAGAAAATTGGGAAACAAAACCACAGTTATAAGTCTGGTGGGGGCTACTAGCAGAGCAGATGCAAGAATTCAGATTGGTAATAGTGAACATTTACTGAACTGTACACGTTAGGCACAACACCAACTGCTGGCTACTGTATTCCATTTACTATTTTTATTTTATTTTAAAGAGA
The DNA here is from genome assembly GCA_004365215.1 of Cuniculus paca. Classification (NCBI taxonomy): domain Eukaryota; kingdom Metazoa; phylum Chordata; class Mammalia; order Rodentia; family Cuniculidae; genus Cuniculus; species Cuniculus paca. The sequence continues at coordinate 10,256 of RJWT010032080.1, read as the reverse complement.
ATAAAACCAAACAAAATAAAGCAGAATAAATCCAATCAAAACAAAACAGTGAAAGTGATACAGGACTTCAAAACACAATAATAGGAAATCAACGATGGCTACCATAATGCCTCTTATTATCTTCAAAATTGCTGCTGATACCATCAGACATAATAAAATGAAACAAAACAGAATAAAACCAATCAAAACAGAACATTGAATAGAACAAAACAAAACAGTAAGAACAGTATTGGAAATCCCTCATATTTGCCATATTGCATATTGTTATCCTCTAGATAGATGCTCAAACTACCAGCTCTAGGCCTGCAAAGTCAATCACACAATACAAGCATTAAGTTGCTTTTGTACCTCAGTTGCTAACAACTCAGCCAGTGTTCCTCCAAATCAGCGGGTTGCTGGGGGGAAGGGGGAGTGTTCTTGTCTTATCTCCCAGCCACGCACTGGTCAGCTCACAGAAAGGGCAAATAGGCTTATTTCTCTTCCCAGGCCCTGCGCAGCTTCCACCAGTTCACAGGAAGGGCAAATCAGCTTCTCGTTTTTCCTCCTGAGACCCGCATGGCCTCTGTCAGCTCACAGGAAGAGTGAATCGGCTTCCAGCTTCCCCTCCAAAGACCCATGTGGCCTCTGCCAGCTCACAGGAAGGGCGAATCAGCTTCTTGTTTCTCCTCCTGGGACCTGCATGGCCTCCACCGGTTCCTCCATTTAATTCTCATAGTGACTCTTTGGTCAGGTCAGTGCAAAGAGATTATTGTCAGATGAGGAAGGCAATGGAAATGAAGACATTATTATCTGTCATACTAGAGATGACCAAATTGAGTTTGCGAGTCACACAGCTTTATTCCAAGTCACACAGCTTCTATTAAGAGGTGAACTGTGGAGTCTACATACAGTCTTGTTCAGTGCTAATTCAGATGGCAACATGGGGGTCACATGTGGAAATTGTGTTTTCTTCTCTAGTTATGTTTTATTACCGTATAATGAATGACAATAAATGTAGCTATAGATAGAGATAGATAGATAGATAGATAGATAGATAGATAGATAGATAGATGTACATGTATATAATCTCATAGTTTCCACGGGTCAGGAATGTGGAGGCAGTTTAGCAGGGTGGTTCTGACTTACGACTGCAGTCATTTGAAGCTCTGGCTAGAGCTGGAGGATTCATGTCCAAACTGTTGACAGGAGGTCTTGCTTCCAACTATGGGAAGCACCAGTGCTTGAATGTCCTTACAGTATGTCATCTGGCTCAGCTGAGAGGGGCAAACCTGAGAACAAACCAAGAGGAGGCCACAGTACTTTCTATGATCCAAACCTGGCAGTCTTATACTTGTCACTTTAGCCACATTTTGTGAGAAGAGAGTTACTGAGTACGACCTGGAGAGTTTAGGTTCTGCCCTTTAAAGAGAAACATAGTAATATTTATTTTTAAGCCAGGTGTGTGGCTCACGCTTGTAATCCCAGCACTCGGGAGGCTGAGACAGGAGGATCACTGTGAGTTCGAGACCAGCCTGGGCTACAAAGTAAGTTCAAGGCCAGCCTGAACAGCATAGTGAGACCCTGTCTCAAAAACACAAGGGTCAAGGATCTAGCTTAGTGGCCTAAGTGCCTGCCTGGCAAGCACAAGGTCGTGAGTTCAATCCCCAGTGCTACAAAAAATACATATATGTATTTATTTTGATTTTTTGAGACAAGGTTTTGCTATGGTATGTACACCAGGCCAGTCTTGAACTCAGGTAGCCCATAACAGCTTTGAATTTGGCAATTCTCTGTCTCAGCCTCCTGAGTGCTGGGATTATAGGTATGTACCAGCATACCTGACAATATACTAAATGCTTTCTGAATGTAGTTGCTTTGTTTTTTGAGTGTAGTTTTGAAGCCACCACAGTGGTGAAGTACACTGACAAGGAAAAGCAGATGAAGTATGAGAAGACTTGAATTCTAGACCCAACTTTGTTGCCTGCCACAAGGAGACTTTGAAGGCATGATTTATCCTTTTTGAATCTATTTCCCCCATGAAAATTAGCAGTTTCCTTCTGAGTGATTTATAAAAGCCATCATAGCAACTAAATGAAGCACATAAGCAAGGCTCTAGAAACTTGAAAAGTGGTGTGAGCTCTGCTGATAGATGTGGCTTCTTGCCCAGTCCTGCCACTTAATAACTATGTAATCTGAACATGTTGTTTACTCCTCCCGTGATCATTTTCTCATCTGTAAAGTGGGATTAATTATAGTACATACCTCATGGATTGTGAAGATTAAATGAAAACTGGTGTGATGTATTTAACACACTGCCCGCACATATTAGACCAGACATTTCTTAATAAATGTGATTTTCAGACAGTCTTCTTCCTGCCATTTTATTATGTTTTCTGGGCATTAAGCAGTACATACCTGACCCTAGGAACTTTTACATTGCTATTTATGACAGAACCCTGATTATTTATAGAATATTATGATATGGTTGTAATTTACTTCTATTATATTAGTACTCTGGGCAAGGGATCTAGCTCAGAAGTCTCAGCAACTGCCTGGCAAGCACAAGGTCATGAGTTCAATCCCCGGTGCCGCAAAAAAAAAAAAAAAATGTATTAGTACTCTGCTTAGTATGTTCTTGGCAAGCTCTGATATGTTTCTGTTTCTCTTTATTGTTGTTGTTGTTTTTGTAGAACTATATTATTCTCCTGCAGGGATGCAATCTATGGAGTGCACTGAATAAGTTCCTATTTCATCTCCCAGATACAAAAACCTACTTAACATACTGTCCTGGATTGGAGAACAGATCAGATACTATACTTGATCTTAGTCAAAAGGCCTGGAGTGATAAAATCCTCTCTTTTTGAAAGCATATCACTGATTGTACAGAACCAGTATGTTAGAAAGCAATTTACTAGCATTCTGTACCAAATAGTGTGTCATAAAGCTTAATACACACAGTTACATTCCAATTAATATTAATACAATTGTGGGGTGGGAGAAGACACTGGGAATTAAACCCAAGTTCTTTGCCCTGAGTTATATTCCAAACCCTTTTAAACAATTTTTAAAATTTCGAGACAAGGGCTGGGGATTTAGCTCAGTGGCCTAAGCACCTGCCTGGCAAGTGCGAAGTTGTGAGTCCGATCCCCAGTGCTGCAAAAAAATAAATAAATAAAATTTTGAGACAAGGTCCTCTTGCTAAGCTGCTGAACTGCCCAGGGTGGGCTTGAACTTGTCCCCTCCTGCTTCCTCTGTCTCTCAGAGTGTTAGGGTTATAGATGTGCACCATCAAACTTAGCAATATTAATACTTTAGGTTTCACTTGTGTGGAGTGATTGCAAAATGTTTTGATTTTTCCAAACTTCTATTTTCAAGGAAAATGTCCAAATTTGATAGAACTGTCTTTTATGAGTAACTGAGATCTTCCAGATGTGTTTATTAGTGGAAGCTTAGAAATATGCACATTACCACACATGATTTTTCTTAACAGTTTATAAACTACTGCAAATGACCTACATGAAACCATCTCTTCCTGCCTCCCAGCCCATCTGCTTTGGTTTTGATTTTTGGTGCGAAGAATCAAACCCAGGGCCTTGTACCTGCTAAAGAAGCCCTGTACTGCTGAATTACAACTCCAGCCTCTTAATTTATACAGGCGTTTTTTGTTTTTGTTTTTATACAGGTGTTTAAAACCAGAATCATGTGGGGGTTTTTTTCTTCAATGTTTCTTATTTTAGCAAAGTACACATAACATAAAATTGGTCATTTTAGACTTTTTCAGCACACAGTATTTCACATTGCTGCGCAACTATCACCACCATCCATTACCAGGGCTTTTTCATAATCTCAAACTGAAACTCCGTACTCTTAAAAACCAGAGCTCTGAAGCTACGCATGGTGGCATGCACCTGTTATCCCAGCATTCAGGAGGCGGAGGTAAAAAAGGATTACTGTGAGTTCAAGGCCAGCCTCAGCTGCATAGTGAGTTCAAGGTCAGCCTGAAATTCATAGTGAGACTCTGTCTCCAAAAACAAAAACAAAAACAAAAACACAACTCTATTAAACATTTTTTCAGTAGGCATTATTATGAAAACTATTTGCTTTAAATTTTTTAAATGACTGAGACAAGGTTTACTGCACTACTGTTTCCTGCAGTAGAAAATGCAAATTGACACTACCTACCTACAGTACGTACTGTTAAAATACAAATGTAATAAAATATCTTAACAAAGATTTTCAGTTTGTCCCATAAAATATTTAGAAGCTTCAACAGCAGTGAAATATTAGTTACCTCTTTGAAGACACTGTAATTGGAAATAATTTTAACATGATGTCAGTGTTCTCTTCAAAGAAATAATCAGACTTCTCTATAATCTACATGAAATAATCTATATCCTTTTTTTGTAAAAACAGTATAAGGTATGCATCTTAACTATATACATTACAGTAGTGTTAACTGTATACATTTGGTCATGTAACATATTTAGAACTTTGTTTTGTTTTTTTTGGAAACAGAGTCTCACTTTGGGGCTATGGATACAGCTCAGTGGCACAATGCGTGCCTGGCAAGTGCAAGGTCCTGAATTTGATTCCCAGAAACAAAAAAAACAAAAAAAACAAGCAAAAACAGTCTCACTCTGTAGTGCAGGCTGGTTTTGAATTCACAGTGATCTTCCTGCCCCAGTCTCCCAAGAACTAGGGTTACAAGCATGTGCCACCATGTCTGTTTTTTAACACCAAAACTCCCTCCTCATTAGTTAGAATCCTCCATTTCTCCCTTCTCTCAGCTCCTGGCAACCACCATTCTACTTTCTGAACTTGATTACTTTAGATACTTTGTGTAAGTGGAATATATTTCACCTATCACAGGTCCTCAAGGTCTGTGATGTAGCATGTGATAGCATTTCCTTCTCTAAGCTGAATATAATATTCCGTTGTAGTTACACATATTTAACACCTAATCTATCTCATTGCTAAGGAACAGGTAATTTTACAGCTGTGGCTCAATGTGCAGTACTTTTTGTCTTTATGTAGACGTTTCTCGTTTTAATAAATCCTTTCATTATTCAAGGACTCAGAAAACTTGTTCCCGCTAATACCTGGAGTTGTGAAGTGGAATCTGGCTCTTGTACTGTTGCTGACAACACTAGAGACCTACGGTTCACTGACTTCCACGCAACAGTTATTTCAGTGCCTTCTGTGTGCCAGGTAACGGGTAAAGGAGTTTTTCTGCTTGAAAGAGTTTAGTGATAATTAAATGCAGAATGCTTCATTTTTCACAAGGAAATACTGCAGTTGGGACTATGAAAAGTAGTCAAGAGTGGTTTGAAGCTAACAGGAGGTTGAAAGATACTGATGATAAAATACTCTTCTCTGAATGTTGTAAAAATTTTAACATCTTGATAAAAAGCATTTGATGACATTTTGCTGTGTGAATCAGTCTAAGGTTTTTCAGCTTATAATAATGATTTCTGTAAAAAGACTATCACTTGATACTTCATTCAGGAGGCAGGTGATAAACATTTTGGACTTTTTTTAAATCAAAAAAAGAAGCAGGGTATGGCACCATATGCCTGTAATCCCAGCACTCTAGGAGGCTGAGGCAATCTCAAATTTGAGCCCAGCCAATATGTGTCCAGTGGCTATTTAGCAACTTATCAAAACTTTGTCTCAAAATAAAAACATAGTAAGAGGGCTAGGGATGCAGCTCAATGCAAAAGCCCTAGTTTCAATCTCCAGTACCACCACCAAAACAAAAGGAAGAAAAAGAAGTTTCTTTTGTATATTTACAAGCGAGAGTGCTACCCAATAGTTAAGTTTCTATGTGTGCTGCCCAATTTGGTAACTTCAAGTGGGCTCTGAGGCACTTAAACAGTAGCAAGTGTGACTGAGAAACTCAAGTTTAAATTAACTGTTAGTTACTCTGGGTACTGAACTCAGGGCCTCCTGCATGCTAGGCAAGCGCTTTACCACTGATCTCCATCACCAATCATAATTTCATTTAATTAAAATTTATATTGCCAACATGTGGCTAGTGGCTATAATGAGTAGATACAGAACACAAGTCTAAGAGGTCACAGACCACATCTACTTTGGACACTCACTTCTTCCCAATTTTGCATTCCACATGCATTGACTTCTTCACATCTAAAGTAATTGGAAGTGAATAAATGAATATGAAAAAAATTTTGTCCTTTAAAAGTTGAGGTGGTTGGTTTTTTGCGACAGGCTCTCCCTATGTAGTCCAAGTTAGCCTTGAACTCATATAGACCAGGCTGGCCTTGACCCATGGCAATCCTCCTGCCTCAGCCCAGGTGCTGGGATTACAGGTTTGTACCACCACATCTAGCTCAAAGCAGAGGTGTTCCAACTGTCTTTCATCCTATTCCCTGTCATAAATTGTAATTATTATGTGATACAATGTGTTTTCCCACTTCTTTCAATATACTGGAGCATACTGACTTTATCTGTTCCTTTAAAATATGAAAGTGTATCTTATCAAACTTAAAAGCTACTGTTTAACTTTTAGTTAAATTTTGGGATCTGTGGGACAGAAATTGGAACTGAGAATTGAGATAATAGCATAATGGACTCTGACATCTGACATCAGCATAATAGTTGTCATTGTTCTTTGTTCGTTTACAAAACTTCTTCAAAATCCTTTTCCTTCCTTCAGTGTTTTAAGTCAGAAACTAGATAAGCAGGTTTTGTACTGTTTTGTATTATTATGTTTAAGTAACAATGTGGATGAAACTGAATGAGTTTAAGCCAAAAGAATTGCCTAATTGTTCTCTTCCCAGAGAACATCATACAGTTGAAAGTAAGCCAAAAGACTTGGCAAATACAGTTAATTGTAGTGCATTGGAAATACGGAATCATGAATGGTTGTGTAGCTGAACCTTTAAAGTAGGATGAAGACCAGAGGTCTGCAAACTGTGACCTGCTGGCTGGATATACCTGTTACCTTTGTGTCTATTCAGGTGGCCTGCAATGCAAAATCACTGTTTAACATGTAAATGGGAGAAAAAATTTAAAAGTATACATTGACATGAAAACATGAAATTAAAATTTTAGTGTTCATAAATTGTTTTTCTGAATCACAGTAACTTTCATTTTGTTTACATATTATCCACGGCCTGTTGTGCCTGGAGTGGCAGAGGTGAGTCACTGTGACAGAGACCATATTACTTACAAAGCCTTAAATTCTCTGCAGAAAACACTTGCCAATCTCTGGTGGGAATGCTATTAAAAAACAGAATGACCCGGCACTGTAAACTAAGTGTCACAGGTTTGTTCAGACTTAGCATTTATAAACTGTTCAATTGATAGGTCAGTCCATAGTTGGAAGGTGTTTGACAATTTCATGGAAGGAGAATGAAAATTAAGAGTATCTGACTAACCAGTGACTAAAGAGCAACGTTTAGAAAGACACGAGGAGTCAAGAACAAGACGGATTCTGAAAGTAATTTGGGGTGTCTAAAACTAAATTGGTCTTTGAGGGAATGTTGGGAGATGAAACTGATGGTCTAGGCCAAAGTTATATGAAAGAACTTTTCTGGTACCAGGAGGTTTTCAAATCTTAACAGTGTAAAAGGTTCATCTGGGCTAGAAAAATCTATCTCCATTCCTAGCCCCAACCCCTAGAGATTTTGAGACCAAATTGCAAGAAATCCTCGCAGTGTGTGATGAGGAAAGTAATCCAAGAATGGATGAGGTGACAGCAGGGTGTGGAAGGTCTTGATGTCTTGTTTGAGGTGCAGCTTTTGTTATAAAATAGCTGTTTTAAGATTTATCAGGAGAGTGAAACCAGGAAAGCCACTTCAAAAGAGCTGTTAAGCCAGGAAGGCTGAAGCAAGAGGAACACTAAGAGTTGAGTTTAAGGCCAGTTGCCACTTGGGGAGATGGGGGAACTGTCTCAAAAATACAAAAGGAAATTGTTCAGAATGCTTTAGAATAACAGAAAGTTGCAAGTAGGTCAAGAGGTTGTAACAGTTTATTTGTATCAGTCTTATTCTGGAAATGATTTGAATAAGTAAGATTTCAAACCTAGGACCCTAGTAATAGGGAGAAATCTGAATAGGACTCCTGAAAATGGAAATAATAAAATTTCTGAGACATGGACCAAGAAGACGAAAAGTACAGGAACACAGAATACACTGTTTTAAGCCAGGTGTGGTGGTGCACACCCAGCACTCAGAATCGGAAGGCAGGAGGATCACCACAGTTAAAGACAGCCTGGACTATACAGCAAGACCTTGTCTCAAAAAACACAAAACAAAACAAAAAGTTGTCTTAAAATGCTGGTAATATTAGCAGATATTCTTTTTTTTTTTTAACTGATACTCTGATGAACAAAATTATCACTTTCACCGACTATAATCTGGAACTTGTATACAGGTCTTTATATGGAAAGAGGTAAATTTTACAAAGAGTTTTTCTTTTTTTGTAATTATCTTTCAAAAATTATTCAAGTTGGGCACATGCCTTGCAATCTTAACTACTGGGGAGGTTGAAGTAGGAGAATCACGAGTTGAAGGCCACTGTGGGCAACTTGAGACTCTATGCAAAAATTAATAAGAGCTAGAGAACATGCCCGGGTTTAGTGCCCAATAATGTCCAAAAGTTACATTTCTCAAATTTTAATTTACTACAACTTCACTGCCTTGCTTCCTGGCTTTACTTCTTTTACCACGTCCTACTAGATCATGGGATGAAATGAGTTTTAAAGGATACATATCCTCTTTACCTGAAATGCTGATTGGCTTACTTAAAAAATGAGATTGTTGAAAACAGACCAACATTCCTAGCACTGTTCTCATTTCTGTATATAGTTCCTTAGTTGCATGCTTTTTGAATTCTGGACTTTCATCCATTTTGCTGAGGTATAACTGACACAGAGTAAACTCCATGTATTTGACAAGTTTTAACACATGCATACATACATCTGTAAAACCATCACTACAATTTGACAATAAACATTTCCTCCTCTATCTCGAGTTTATCTCTGCTACTTTGTTCCCTGCTCCTCCCTGTTTTACATAACTCCTAATCTTTTGTCATTTATGATTTTGTAATTTCTAAAACTTACGTAAATAGAGCCATAACACATGTATCCTTCTGTGTCTGGTTTCTATAAGACAGCATAATTATCTTGAGATTTACCTATCTTAAGTATACCAATATTTTCACTCATTTGCATTTCTAAATAGGATTTCATAGTATGGACACTACAATTTGTTATGGTAGTTATCTGTTGATGAACACTTGAGTTTTTTCCAGTTTTGGCTTTTACAAACACAGCTGCTAGGAACATTTGTGTACAGGTCTTAATAGGGATACATTCTCATTTCTTTTGGGCTGAGGTGGCTAGGTCACACAGAAGTAAATGAGTCTTAATTTTTAAGAAAGAATCAAACATTTTCTGAAGTGGTTTTTACCATTTCTTCTTCTCACCAACTGCTTGCAAGAATAGCACCAGCCCCTTGCTCCACACTTTACCCAGCTCTTGACACAGCCGAACCTCTTCAATAGTTTAGTATTCTAGTAAGGGTGTATTATGACCCCATTGTGGTTTCAAACCCTTGTTTCCAAATGACTACTGTATTTCCCCTCAAAAAAGACTAGGTCTTGTATTAATTTTGGTCCAAAAGATGCTTATTTTCAGGGGATGTCTTATATTTTCATACCATCTACATTTATTCATGCACAACAATCTATATTTATTCATCGCCTCTTGGCTTTTTGGCTGTGATCAAGTGTAGTATATTTATTCACTTGCTTAAGTACAAAAATACACATTTATTCATGTACAAAAATCTACATTTATTCAAATACAATCATGTCATCTTCTTCTGGAACATCATCATAACTCTCTAAATCCCGAATTCCAGTCTGAATTTCTTGTGACTCCATTTCTTGCAGAATCACTGGCCTTAGTCTCATATCCAGCAATACGGCTCTCATTAAATGAGCACTTCTTGTCCATAAAGCCTGCTCATACTGCACTGATAACACAGCTGTCAGTGATTTTATTTCATGAATTCTTCACACAAGTCACAACACAATAATGGTGATAGTGAAGAATGATAGTTCAAAAATGTTTATGTATTGTGAAATAGAAGAAAACGTTCACATGGGGAGAACAAGGAGGAGGGGAAGGGGGAAGGAAATAAGTAAAAAAACAAAAGAAGAAAGGAAAGGAAAGGAAAGGAAAGGAAAAAGGAAAAAGGGGAAAGGGGAAAGAGAGAAGGGAAGGGAAGGGAAGGGAAGGGAAGGGA
>RJWT010032079.1:0-14210 GCA_004365215.1 Cuniculus paca | reverse complement strand
AAAAAAAAAAAAAAAAAGTAAAATAAAATATTCCATCTCCAGGGATTTAGCCCAGTGGTTCAAGCATTTGCCTGGTAAGTGCAAGGTCATGAGTTTGATCCCCAGTACCAAAAAATAATAATAATAATAATATTAAAAATGTCAATAAAACATAAGCTATAGCATACCTAAATTTTTATTCCTTAGTTTTGTGATTTTGAAGGGGCATATACCCAAAATAAGCAGCATATTTTGAATGTAACTAACTTGCTTATCAACTCTTATGGTTAAATCTGTAATATAGGCTTGATGGAGATATTAAACCCAGATTTCAAATACATCTTCAAGGATCTCTATTCCTTTTATATCTTACAGCTTTCCTCAGTATTTCGCTCATGAGATTATTCATCTCAATACCTGTAGCTCTCATTCATTCACTTTAATTGCCGTATGGTTAAATACGTTGTATGGTAGACCATAGTCCATTCTTAATGGTTTATTTGTATTGTTTTCTATTTTGCTCTATTAAAATCAGTGCAGCTGTAAATATTTTTGTGCATGTGTTTATACGCTCTGTGCAAAATTTTCATTCAGAATACAGAGCTAGAAGAGTTGCCACTGGGTCAGCTGGCATGCAAATATTCCACATTACTAGATGCTGTCAACCTGTTCTTCATGAGATTGGGCCAGTTTTACTCCCACCAGTACACTATGAGATTTCCAGTTTTCCCATTTTTTTGAAACATTAGATTTTATCAAACCAAATGCCAATTTGATATTTATGAAATACTATCTTGCTGGGTTTGGGATTTTTAGTTTTGTTTTTGTATTATGTTCTGTGCATTTATTTAGCTATAAGTGAGCTAACCATAATTCAGCATGATTTTCCACGAACCTTTTCTGTGGATGGCTTCTTTGACAAATTTTTTTTACTACTTTATCATTTTCTTTTTGATCTATTTATTTTTAAAATATATTTTAAACACAAAACCTTATCACTTATTTATGTTACAAACATCTTCCTCTCATCTGTGACATGTCTTATCATACCATGAATATTTATATACATAAAAGATTCTCTTAAATATATTCATATTTGATATTCTTTTTTCTTTATTGTTTAGCATTTACATTTTATTGAAAAAAGTCTTTGTCCACTTTGATTTCATAAATATGAAATTTCCTTCTTAAATGTTTAAAAATTTTTCATTCAAAGCCTTAATCCACCTAGAATTAATTTTGTGTGTAGTCTAAGGCATAGATCTAATTTTTATTTTTATATGGGATAAAGTTATCCCAGCATATTTATTGAATAATCCATCCTTTTACCACTATTCTCTAATGTTACCATAGACATAAATCAAGAGGATTTGCTCTGATGGTTTAAGTAAATCTTTAATAAGGGCGATAAAGCAAGGTGACAAGGGCAGGGCTAGAAAAATAAACAGAAAAGCAAAGGCACCAAAGGGCAGCAAGAAGTTCTTTCCATCCCTAGCACCGAAGGGAAAAGAGATTTGAATCTCATTGAATGCGTGGTAAGGAACGAGGAGCGTCCAATAAAAGCTGCAGTCATAGAGAAGCCAAACCGCTGCCTCCTAATCAATCTTTTACTTCTGCTCACCCTCTGATTCCCTGCAGGTACCACCTATCAGCCAGGCCCAAACTGAAGCCAGAGATTAGGGAGCCCGGTGAGACAATCTGGAGATTTCAACTTCCCAGAGCATAGAGCTATGTGCAAGGTAGACGAGAGAGGACAATCGTGCGGACTTCACCATCATAGCCCTCTTCTTTTGCCACTCAGCTTTTCTTCTTGCTTTTTCCTGGTTGATGAAAGCCTCATCTTCCACCCAAGGGAATGGTGTAATCCCGTTAATGATAACACACTCAAGGGATGCAAGTAAGTCAGTTATACACCCACCTGGAACCTAACTGCAACATTAAACTCCATTTGTTCTCTTCATTAAAAAAAAAAAGGAGATTAAAAGAGAAATCAGTAATGTAAGCACTCATTGCTGCTTGTGTGCCTCCTCTGTATCTGTATCTGATCGTCGGGCTAAAGCCAACCCCCACAGCTTCCTCTGCATCAACCCATTTTCTCTGTGATTACTTGGCTACAGAGTGAACCAAACCCTCACTATCCTAGGAGCTGAGCCCCTAGCAGCTAACAGTTTCCACAGTTTCCCATCAAAAGCTATCACTGGAGACTGTGATAGTAAGAAATACCTTAGTGAATCATCTGAATTTTAGAGATAATGGTCCATTTTCATAGCATAACAGAAACCCAAATTCCCTGGACGAAGCACCCAGCAAGCAAAGCAAGCCCTGCTTTCTCTGCCTGAGGATTTCATGCCATAAGAAACTAAAGATATCAAGGGGGTAGACTAAATTTCTATATTATTAGAGCCATCATTGTACTACATGGAAAGTTTCTCCTTTGAGAACTAGGACTTCAAAACAGTTAAACTCCAAGTTACACAGACTAGAAGTAAAGCTTTCCTGAGTGAGACATCACTACTGCTGTTACCAACTATGTCATCAGGCAGAATCCCAGCAGAAAAGAGAATTCACACAGATGATTCGAATAAAGATATTTCAGATGTATGAGCAGGCCCAAGGCGAAAAAAAAGGGAAACATCCAGGGATTATGTAAACCAAGAAGCTATTATGGGAGAGTGGAGCACACACTCCCTGGAATCCAGTGAGAGCTGGCACCATGCAACAGACACTCTTGTGGGAGCCGAGTTTGTAGAGGAACACTACTGACAGAGCCAGAGCTCGTGGGGAAGAAAAGAGGGAGAATGCCCTGGCATTTTTCTCCTCCTGCCCTCTGATCTGCTGCTAGTGCCTCCCATTGTTGCATATAACTTGAAAGCCCAAAAAATGCCTCCTAGGGAATAGAGAAGAGCAGAAAAAGGCAGAAGCTTGCAGGACAGGAATGGCAGAAAAATAACCAGAATTCATGGATCACACCTTTTCATTATTGTATCTCAACAGTGTATTTTTATGCACACACAGACACACACACACACGTCTTTCTTTTACTTGCACTGGTCAGACATCGATTGCTTTCCGAAACATCGGGATTGAAAACAAATATCCTTTCCAGTTCCTGAAGTTTAACGAGAGTATTGCTAATGTTTCTCAATCAAAGGTGAGGTTTGACCTTAGCTTGCCATTTCTGTCTGCACGGAAGCCGTTTCTTCTTTTGCTAAAGGCTTTTATCTGGAGTGAATATTGAACTTTGTCATGTTTCGATACTTTTTAGGATATCTATCAAGATGATTTATATGGATTTTTAAACTCATGCAAGTTACATGCGATCCTACCCATCTTGTTTATACTTTCACCTCAATACATAGAATAGTCTTTTCCTCATCATTGGCATTTTAGAAATATGTATTAGATAAGCATATAAATACTAATTAATGAACAGAAGTATTTATTTATTGTGATTAAGCTTTTTTAGCAACTCGTATCTGCATACCTAAGATAAATCTTAATCAGTTATGATTTATGATTTTTGGTACACTGCTGAACTCGATGCAGCACTTCAAAAAAATTTTTGCAGCGATAGATAAAATTATATGCATCTGCCATGTATGACATGATTTTAGAAGTATTTAGACACTGTGGAGTGACTAAATCTACATAATTAATACATGTGTCACCTTACATAGTCATTTTTGTAATGAAAACACTTTACATTCCCTTAGCATTTTTAAGAATATACTATTAACTATAATCACCATGTTAGACAATAAATTTTAGCTTATTACTCTTGTCTAACTGAAAATTTGTGTCCTTCCACCAACATTTCCTGATGTTCCCTCGACACGTCAGTCCCTGTAACCACCACGCTGCTCTACGTCTATGAGATCAACTTTTTTAGATTCCACATAGAAATCACGCATTAATCTTTCTGCGCCTGGTATTTCTCTTAACAACGTATCTTCTAGGATCATCTATATTGTTAGAGATGATAGGATATTCTTATTTTTATAGCCAAATAGTATTCCGTGGTGTATATTTACCACATTTTGCTTATCCATTCATCCACTGATGAATTTTAGGTTGGTTCCACGCCTTAGCTCCTTGGAATAGTGCTGCAATGAACAAGGGCGTGCACTCCCATCTCTTTGATGAGACAATTTCCTCTCTTTTGGAAATACATCCAGTAGTGAGATTCTTGGACAATATGATACTCCCATTTTTAATGTTTTGAAGAATTCCTCTATGATTTTTCATAATGACTGTGCTAACTTACATTCTCACCAACAAAAAAATTTGACACTTTTAAAATGCAATTGTTGTTCCTATGTTCATAAGCTAAATTATTGCATGGCTTCCTTTTAGGAACTTTACCTATCTAATTTGGGCACCAAAGCTTTGCTATTCTCACATAATTAGGTAGAAAGTGTTTCATCTATGAACTTTCTTTGGAAAGTAACTTTTTCTTTCTTGAATTTAGGAATTATGTTTTTTCTTGAAGAATTGGTAAACGTCAGATAATAAAGGATCCTGTCCAGGTACTTTTTTTAATGAGTAAGTTTTTTTCATCCAAACCTCTTTTTCTTCTGTCTTTCTTGGATATTGACATTTCCAATCTCTTTTTCAGTCATTCTTAGTCCATGAAAATCATTTACTTTATAAGATAGTTATATTTATTGATATTATATCTATATATATATTGATCTACACTGGGTTCTCTCAAAAATTTTAAATAGCTATAATATCTGAAATTTTATTAAATTTTCCCATCTCTGGTGTTGTTTCTTCTCTTTTCTTATTTCTTTATATCACTTGCCAAATGTTTAAAAATATTTTACTGATTATTTTAAAAAACAAATTTTAGGTTATATCATTTATAACATTTTATTATATTTGCTTACTTTTATATGACAAAAGCATTCATAGTCTTTTTTAAACTTCTTTAGTATATTTTTCTTTTTCTAAACTTGCTTATTTATTTTCAAACTTATATCACCTAATTGATGCATTTGTGTCTATAAAATTTCCTAAGTACAGTTTTGGCTGTATCTCACAGGTTTGGTATACAATTCACTTGCTGTTTTTATTTCTAAATTATTTATAACTACAATTTCATACCCTCTTTAAAAAGTTTTAGGATTTTTAAACAATAGTGTTTTGCTGTCTATTCTTGGCATTATTTATATTGTGGAAAAGTACTGTGATCGGTATCATTTCAACTTTGGAGAACATTTTTTGTTTTTCCTTGCTTTGTAATATGCGATAAATACAAGGAATATTCTTTGTATAAATTATTTGTTGACAATGTATATGCTGCCCTCATTTAAATATAAAATAAATCAATTATTTTTATTTTTATTCAAATATTCCATTTTCATATTTGGTTTTTTGTTTTTATTTTTGTTTTCATGATTCATTGAATTTTTAGAAACATATCTGTTTTATGCTGTCCTAATTTTTCACTTCCTCCCGTAAAATATAGAGCAGGGACAAAATATCTTCTCTATCACTTCAGTGACAGTGTCTTCCATATGCAAACTGGGTGACTTATGTTCAATGTTTTGCTGTCTGTTCTTGGAAAATTCAGTGTCAATGAATGTGAACCGACCACAAAATACCACGAAACGGAATAGAAAGAAATTCCACAAAGTATGATTTATTACAGACCTACTGGCAGAGGTATGGTCAAGGGAGCAGCAAGACCAGGGAATTTTCACTATTTGGGTCAGAGAAAGGGCGTTTTTATGTGAGTTTCTTCCAAACCAGAATGTATCTGGTTTATCTCAAGCTAACCAAAGATAGCAAACATGTTATTGGTGGTGATAGCTCTAAGATTCAGCTGTGCAACTCCACTCAAATGGTTTTGTTGATCTAGAATATGCTGGGACTAGGTGAGGAAGATAGATTAGAGTTACTCAGGCGCAATCATACCATTTGCAACCCTGGCTGGCAGTAGTCAGGTCAAGCAATGTCCATACAAAATAGAAAAGCTCTTTTCCACTTTAAATTCCTTGACTGGTTTCCATTCCACCATGTGTCAATTATGCCTCCAAGGTAAATGGACTAGGTAAGATCCAGACATTGATCTGGATCATACTGTATTAAGAGGCTGCTTCATGGCAAGAACTCTGTCTTTGTCATCAATATATTCTTCAGAACCTACAGTTCTAAGGCATACAGTAGGTGCTGAATGTGTAGCTGTGGGATCAACAAATACATATTTAGCTTGTGTAAGCAGAAGGAATCATTTTCAATGGTACAATGTAAAACCTGCCTTCTTTTTTGACTCATGTGCCCTTTGTAGATAGAGGATCTACAGTTTTCATTAGCTACAGTCTGAAAGTTAACCTTATCAGAGGTGAAACAAATGTACTGTTGTGATCACTTCATGAGGATGGGGTTCCAGAAGGGTCACTCAGGTTTCCTTGGTCTTCAGAATATTAAAGCTGAGATACTCCCCAATCCAGCTGAGGCAGACTCCCAAGTTCTGTTTGCTAGGTCAGGTAGTGAGGCCTGAGAGAAAAACAGATCAGAAACAAGCACTCACTTTAAGTAGTAATAACAATTGTCCAGGTCACCATTAAATTGACCCAGCTTTAGCTCTTAGCATTTTCACATGTGAAGATGAGTTAAGTGAACAGATAATTGGTTCTGTGGGCTTCATACTCTATTCATCTTATCTCCTCATCGCATACCTAAAACAAAGCATAAAAGAAGACAGGACATTAATTTTTTTCTTCTGTGTCCTTTGGGAGCTAAAATCACCTTTCCTGTCTGCATGTCCCTGAGCTAGCCCTACAGGATCCAGTACTAGCTGTTTCAGACCATGTGCATATGTATTTTGGGAGCTCTGCAAACTCTCGGTGCTCCAGCTGCATAAGCTTTTTATATGCCAATGGATGTGCATGGCTTGTCAACAAGAAATTTAGGACCTTGTTTGAAGTGGTACCTCAGGAGCTCTATTTACTCAATGCTGTAAAGAAAATTGACTTTTAACCTATTACCAGGTCCCTATGGTGCTGCAGATTGAGTTCTCAGAGAAGTAGCTCTCAGCTAGAATGGGTTGTGCAGAATGTTTACTGAGGAGAGCTTTTTGGATTAACAATGAGGAGTGAAGAGAAAGGAAATACAGATGTACAAGGGAGAAGTCAAGAATTGATGCACATCAATTCGCATTTCAGTGCATCCTACAGGGAGCTGTGAAGTTAGAATGGACTCCTGAGTTGCCCTGGGTTGGAGGCAGATGGCCATGACTTTTACTCCTGTAGGCATCAATCATCGTATGTGGAACCCACATCATATGTGGGATTGCCTGTCTGTGGCAGAGACGCCCTCTGAAGGGACTGACACCTGGCCATTCTCAGCAGTCAGCACACCCAGCAACATGGGCAATTTTCCCTCCTTTGAGTGAGAATCTGGGCAGTATACTACAGTGACCTACACATAAGTGATCTATGGCTATGAAATCACTATCGCTCCATTTAAAGACAAATTCCAGGGCTCAAACCTTCTTGTCTCCAAATCTTCCTCCACTCTTAAAAGCTATTGAAGATCCTCAAGGAATGTTTTCATGAATTTGATTTGTCTTAAAAGAAATTAAACAGGGTCGGGAATTTAGCTCAGCAGCTCAAGCACTTGCCTGGTAAGCGCGAGGTCGTGAGTTCGATACCAGGTACCATAAATAAAAAAAAGGAAATTAAACAGAAAAAACTTTAAATATTTATTAGCTGTCTTCAATTAATGGTATAAATCTATTACCTACAGGTTAATATGTCAAAAACTTACATTTGTAAATGTTCCTTCCAATCTTTCAGAAAATTTTTTAAATTTTAGGAAACTGTCAAGCTAAAGGTGGCACCTACAAGTTTTCCAAAATTGTGAGTTTTGCTTTAAAGCTTGAATTTTGTCATTGGAAACAAAAATTTTCAATTATTTTCCTCATAGGAATAGATTCATTTTATTTTATTTTCAAGAAATGTCTACCAAGAGTCATGGTGTATCTGTCACTCATTCTTTCAAGTTAAAATGGCATTTCATGTAAAAGGAGCTAATTCAGCTCTCAAGGCAAATCATCACCATCACAGCTGTGATTTTCCTTGAGATGTCCATTGTACTTTGTATGCAGCAGAGAGGTTTTTATGGGTGGTTCTCACCTCGTCGATAGACTATTAAGGAATACTATGGATAAGGTTTAATAATCACTGTGGTTTATATCTAGATGTCCCCCCAAACTTTCATGCACTCACAGGTGGGGCTTTTGGGAGGTGATTGGATCATGGATGTGTGACACTGCATTAGTCCACTCATGGGTTTATAGTTGGGTGTGATGTCATGAGGCTAAACCTGGTGAGAAGGTGGGTCACTGCAGGCATGGCCTGGAGATGTATATATATCCTGCCTACTGCCTTGAGCACTGCTGTCTCCTGCCTGCCATTCCATGAGCTCTTTCTCCTCTGTGATGCCCCTCTGCCATGCTGTCCTGCCTTGGACCTTGTCAACTATGGATTTAAACCTCTACAAACCATAAGCTAAAATACATCTTTCCTCCTTTAACTTGCATGTGTGTGTTGAATATTGTGTCTCAGCAACAAAAAAGTAACTAAGACAATAATATAGATAATTTTATTTCTTCAGAAAAGACATCCTGCAAGTGAGGGAAAATGAAGAACACAAAGTCTGCTGCCAGAGTTGACACTACTGGGTATATCTGTGCTGAGGCAACTGTACTTTTACACACCATGCTTTATGGGTTTTTTGTTTGTTTTTTCATCATCAGTGCAGATGTCGACACATTAGAAAAAGAAAATGATGTTTTAGTATTGTTATGTCAATCCTTTTGACCATATGGACACTAGAGAGGAGCTCAGGGAACCCCAGAAGCCCATGGACCAAGCTTTGACAACAACTAAGAGATAGGCAAAATCCAACACAGGCAGACAAAGAAAGTCCATGTGATAAACTGAACACCTGAATTAAGAGCCCAATGAACTTCTTGTACCCTTGACTTGAATTTCCTATCCTAAACTTCCATCCTAAAACTTCCATCCTAAACTTCTATCTTAAGCTATCCATAAGGAATGTGCTAAAATTATATACAAGTATTCAGAGTAATACATTGTTTTCCTCTGTCAAAGAGTTTGCATTGGTAGGTTTTCCAGAGAAAGTCCTAGAGTGTTTTCCAGAGAAAGACCTCTCCTCTAGGGTTAGGAGCAACGTGGGTTCAGGAGAAAATCATGGAAATGTTATCATTTGTGTTAAATTATCAAACTTATAGAAATTATTAGAACCTGAAACCCAATAAAATTGAAATCTGGAGGCAGAGAAGTGGAAATACACAATTTTACATTATTTCATCTTTAGAAAAATAACTTGAGGTTGTTGCTCTCTAAATCTAAGTAGTTCTGGGTATAACTTCAGAAAAAAAATCTCACAATTAGTATGTATATAAAGAAATTTATAGATTCCCTCATGAAATAGAAAGCAACCAGAAATAAATTAATTTAATTGGAATTGAGTATAATATATAGATAGATAGATATTCTCTTAAAATATTTCACCAACTTAATCTAGTTACCTACTAGGAAGACAATTACACACAGAAGAGCTGGTATTGATACAAATTTAGGGTTGAGTTGTGATCTTTGATGCTTCTCACAAAATACTTCCTATGGGAAAGCAAGCCCCTTGGCAATCTTTGCATCATCATATTCAATTAAGTAACAATTTATTCTGTTTTTGTTTGGAATGGAACTTGTGTGCTGTCATTATTGGTCCACTGGATAGAACATTTAAGAGTTCTCTTTATTTTTCTCTTCAGCACAAATCTTAACCATCCGAATTTGTTTTCTAGCAGTGAAAAAGCTTGTGACTAATGGAAATCCAGCTCCATCTAACTGCCTGTCTCATATCATTCCTATCCACATTCCATAACATAAAACAGTATGGACAAGCTATCATCAAAATCCCAGTTTCTCCTAAAATGAACAGATCAGTGACCTCTGATGTGCAAATACCTTTAAAGATATTTATATATATTTATGTATATAATTAATAATAATAATAAGTAAATACAATTTATTTCTAATTGTATTTTTCCTTTTTTGTCTTATTTGAAAACAGATGTAGTTAATTATTCTGAGGAAACACTCAGATCACCATTATTTTAAAACACACAGAGATACACACACTTCACACACACTGTTGAAATCTAGATCTAACATTTCATGAAGATTAAAAGGTAACCAGATTAAGTGTTCAAATGATATTATATTTTGGGGTTGTTTATTGTGTGCATATGGATCTTTATCAAAAAAATGCTAAAACAGTTCTCTTGAGACTTCTGAAGGAGTATTCTCCAATCTCTTTTGTTGAAATCAATCTAAAAATATTTAACACTGTGTAATTCTTGTGATAGCCCCATGCATCTTTATTAGACCATGCCAATATTAAATAGATTTACCAAAACAATTCAGTCCCTGTAACATATATTTCCCACATTGTTATTATTAAATCATTCTTAAATTTGTAAAATTAGTAAACCCATAGTTAATCTATGCTCTTCCATGATATTAGAAATTTCACTGTCACCACAATTTTATCACTAAAGAGATGTGCTTATATCTTTTTGAATTTACTTAAAATCATTATTTCACTTTGAAGAGCTCTTCATACATTTCAAAACATGTTGCTTTAATACAGTTTTAATGCATTTTCATTAATATTTTATTTTGCTATCATCAAGCCTTGGCAGTTATCACAAACAATAGAGCAGGGCAGTCAGATAGTTTAACACAGTTTAAGGTCAGCAGCCACCTTATATTAAGATCTTCATTCAAGTATCAAAATGCATTAAAAAATGTACCTGCAATCAGAAAATACAACTTTATAAATTGCTCAGACTTGAGGAAGCACTGAATACATTCACCATCTATGATCTCTTAGATTCCACCATGTTCTACTTGGCTCAAAACTTGCATTTGTGCAGGTAACATTGCTATTGTTGAAGAGTAAAAAGAAGGATGTCACAAAGCAAAATCTGCTTCAGTTGTCTTTCTGGTGAGGTTGAATGCTACCCATCAACACATTCATTCATCTGCGATACGGTTTTTAAAAATCTGCTATATACATAGATTCTACAGTGTGGTATATTCTTAGACTCTTAAAATATTCCAAAAGTTTTCCAGTCCACAAGTATTGTACAGGTAAGTTTATCAGCAATGACAGGTTTTGCAATTCTGTCATTAGTTTTCTTCAGGGTCAAGGCATAGGCCTTTGCTAAAAGTCATTGATATTTACTAAAAAAAAACATGATTGTGATCACCAGAAATGGCAACAGAAAGAGATATGCTGAGGAATCAGGATTCCTAGCTCATTCCTAGAAGCATGACAGAGCAACAGGCAACATGGAGATGATGGTGAGTGGAGAGAGGAGGGGCTTGGAACTGCAGAAAGAGCCCACATGTGGAGTCCAGAGGTAAGCACACAGGTTGACTCCCAGGATCACCATCATTGCCAAATTTACATTTCATGTCTCTGACTTTCTGTGTCTTCAGAAAAGTGGCAAACTGGAAATGGTAGAATACTGCTATAAAGGCTGATGTGAAAATTAATGGGGTAATATATATTGAGGTGAAAGGTACAGAAAAAAACACTCAAAATCTCATAGCTATTTTCCTTCCTTTTGGGGGGTGGATACAGGTGTGAAGTTGACCAAAAAATACTAGGTTTCACAAAGATATGAAAAACATAGGTTTGGGTTACCTAAATTCTAATAATAGATAAATAAATTCTGTTAGCTTAAGGTTATGAAAGCCAATTTCAAATTTGCCTAGGAAAACGACATGCCCTTAGATCCAGAAGCTAAAATGTATTTTTGTTAGCTATCCAAAAGGAAGATTGCATAAGCCACTCTGAACTTGTGTTCTAAGTATTCAGATAGGTCAAGTGTTCCCAAATTTGATTTGAGCCTCTGCTATGCACTCTTACCAGACCAGTTTTCTCCACTGTACTTAAGACACTCTGAAACTCTCCATTTATACATCGGCCTTCTTCCATCTTTTCTGTCATCATATCTTTAGCTCATTACCTTCTACAAACATCTTTACATGACTCCTATTATCGGAGAACCAACCACCATTTTTGTTTATGGTAAAATAAAAACACTCCCTTTTCCGCGAATTTCAGGATTTCCTAGGAAGAGATTTAAAGAACCAATTAGACATGCTGTTACGGTTTGTATCTAGGTGGCCCTCCCAAGCCTCATGTAGTCATGGAAGCGGCTGAATCTAGCATTTGTGATTGACTCGTTGTCTAGTGCTGGGATTGGCGGTGTGAGTTCTGCACCCGCCCAGGGGTGGAGCCACCATACAAGGTAAGGTCAAAAGGAGGCGGGGTTTTCGCTCTTCTGCCCGGTTTGCTCTTGCTGCTTGAAGCTGCCATGAACAGCTACCAGCTCAGCCGCACCACCCTGCCTTGGAACCTGCTTAGTATGGACTGAAACCCCCAAAACTGTAAGAAATAAACCTCTCTTTTCTTCACTTTGAGTGTCAGGTATTTTGTCTTGACGAGGAGAAAAAAGTAACCAAGACACATGCTATAAATGAAAAGATTTTATAAAGCAATTCTAATCATTATTCAAGCCAAACTTCAAAATGTTCACAAAACACATTAGATTAGAAATGATTTCCTCTTACCTCATATTGATCTGTGTTTACAAGTTAAATAACTTTGCCTTTGAGTAATTTACTCTAATCCTTTATTAATCATTATACAAATTCTCATTAGTCTTTTCTATAGTTTCCTTTTATTTACTATTACTTCTGAATTTGTATCATTTTGAGGAGTCTATTTGTGGATGTTATTTGATAGTGTAGAAGAACCTCTAACCCGGCAGTACTAGAAGAGACCCTCCTATTAAGATGACTGCCTAAATCATGCCAATTTATTTATGAATTTGGGTAAATGTGGTTTATTTATTTAACTAAATCCTCAAACTGTACTCACTGTCTGCCAACCATGTCTCTGTGTGCTTCACAAATATTGAATATACCAACTATGCAGAAATTACTTTTTAAAAATACAATGTTGAAACTAGTAGTATCCTTTCATTTAAACAATTTGTGACAATCGCAACAAGTATCTGTCTTCATATGCTTTATTGTGTCATGTATGAAACAGAAAGCAAATTAGCATTGATGGTACTGGCTTTCATTTAGATTAGAATCACCTCTCCTGGTAGTTTTACATATTCATAGCATTGTAACAATTGATGGCTTTTAAATTTCTTTACAAATCAATCCACATTATGAAACTTTACTATCAGAATACCCAATTATCACCAATTTGACATTACTCATGGGAACAAGATGTCCATCTTACACTGATCTGTATTTTATGGTGAAAATCAAACTTCAAGGCATTCACAGAGTCCAGTTGGTTCACATCTCCTAGGGGAATTTTTTTGGAGAGTTATTTGCTCTACTTTTTGGCTGGTGCAACTCCCATAAATCTCACAGAGGCAATGCTTATATAGAGAGAACTAAAAAGAAAAAGGTAGTAACTTCCTAAACAGAGTGTAAAAGCTGGATTAAGTGTCCTGTAATAATCAGCCACACTGCAGCTGCACCACAGTACTGGACCATTGCTCTCACGTTTTCTGTGCTAAGAGGTGGGTGCATCAGCATTGCACCTGACAGAATCTATCTGCTCTGAGTTCCAGAGAGCTAGAAGATGCCTGCTCAGAAGACAGCAACAGCAGTATCAAGGCCTGCAGTGTATCTAATTCCAACACTCCTCTCCACCATGGTTTAAGAAATGACATCTATCTATGAGGCAGAAGAAGGAGAGGCAGGGAGGGAGCAGGGACGGAGAGAGGGAGGAGAAAGAGAGGAAAGAAAAAGGGAAAAAATTGGAAAATACCTGAGAGAACTGAGAAGAGACTTTCACAAGGAAGCATGGATTTAGAATAGTACTCAGATTCATTACTGTGAAAACTGAGAAAGTTTCAATGTCAAACAACAATAACAAAATTTGATGATGAAAAGAAGTAAAAGGGCTAGGGATCTAGCTCAGTGGCCTAAGTGCCTGCCTGGCAAGCACAAGGTCATGAGTTCAATCCCCAGTGCTGCAAAAAGAAAAGAAGTAAAAAGCAATGATAATGAATTCCTCTCTCAAAAAAGATAACGATATTAAGTAGGGTGACTTGTTAGAGGGGAATTCTCTGCTCATTTTTCGTATTTCTTTTC
>RJWT010032078.1:0-14215 GCA_004365215.1 Cuniculus paca | reverse complement strand
GCAGTGAGCTACCAGTCTCCTTATTCTCACTTGCCACATGAGGAAACTGAGTCACAGAGAGCTTATCCAGAGCCACAGCACTCCTGGGATGTAGATATGGCTGCCGGAATTCAAAGCCTTGGTTCTAGAAGGCAGCATTGTGCTCCTACCAACAAACAAATGAATAAATACCTCTATTCTCATGTTTTGAACAAAGAATTTTTGGAGTTGAGTATTATTATTATTATTACCCTAGGACCTTACTTTCTTCCCCAAAGCTGTTTTGGGCTCCTCTTTAATTTCTGTTTTAAAGCATTTTCCAACTTGTATCATTTCCCAACTCATATCAGCATACAAGATATAAAAGAAAAACAATTTTAGACAACTCATCTGTGGGAAGCTGTTCCGAAAAGTTGAATTTCTAGATATAATGAACATAAATACACGCACACAAACACAGAATGCCTACTTAACTTAAATTTTACAAAAATTCGAACACTTGGATAAAAATATCTCATACAATATTGAGGCATATTTATTCTAAATGTTTATCTGAAATTCAAATTAAACTATGTGTCCAATGTTTTATCTGACAAACTCTCAAAAAGTTTAGTGAAATTTGAATTTTTTCAACCATGAGATTAATTTATTTTTGTTGTCTTCTTGGCAGTAAGAAAAAAGAAATCAGTTACCTAATTTTTGAAGACCAAACAGTATAGCATATTGTTTCTGTAATTAAAACATTTAATATAGGTATTACATAGATATTTTTGAATTAAAGGAACTAAGACATTTAGTCTTCATGAATATATACAGCAACACACCTATTTTATGGACACATGAGTATAACATAGTAGAAAAAAAAACAGCTTTATATTTCTTTTTAAAATTAAGAGGTGGATTTTCTCATTTACTCACCAATCTTATGAAGTTTCTATATCCCAGGCTATAACAGGCACTGGGGATACAAAAATGACCTCAGACTTCAATGAAAGCTAAAGAGAGAAAAGACTACCTAATCTAGTAGACATTTCCCTATCATTTTATCTTTATTTATATTACGTATCCTTTAATTGAACATTATTTTTATTCTTTTGTGAAATAAATGTGCTTTAGCAGGTTGTTCAGAATACCTGTAATTAATTTTCAGTTGGCCTCTGCTAAACTCATCAGTCTCATCGTACTAACTTCTGCCTATTATGAAACCTTGGTACTAATTCAACATATGAGCTTTTTCTACTTATTGCTGCATCTCATGCAGATCCGAATCACAGTGGGATTTGTAAGAATCCTGGCTTTTCTCTAACACCAGAGACTACAGATTATAAGAAATAATACTTTAACATTTTGTCAACACAGGCTAGACTGATGACCTTAACAATGAGCAAGCATGTAATTTGAAACTGTCAGGAAAAGACTAGCCATGCTTTGTAAGGAATAATCTCATTAGCAACTTTATGCTACAAACAAAAGCTAGAATCCATTGTTACAAAAGAATGAAAAAGAAAAATTGTACATATAACCCACTGATGATATCCTACAAAGTATTAAGTGAATGCAGGAAGGTCTGTAACCAAGATTTATTTGTCTAGCATATGGCACATATATACATTATTCTATGAACACTAAATACTACATGATTTGCTGGGCCATCTTTGAATAATTGTCTAACAGTGTCTACCAACTGTTTCTCTTGATGCTCAGGAATACCTAAAAGATTCTCCAGAGCAGCAAAGCACATGAGATAATGACCTGAAATATGGGAGGGAAGCAACATGGGGAACACTCAGAACTGCGCTGTCTGGCGTTCAGAAAAAGGGCAATAAATATGAAGGAACAATATGATTGTATGAAGAATCCATATCTCAGCATTTGATATGTAGGAATGCAACATGATGAAAAAATTGGGATAGATTTGCTCAAAATATCTGCAGACTGGTTTCTAGATCTGCTGTGCCTTAGTATTTGAGGATAGAGCAATATACTCTCAGTGACGTCGTAAGGGAAGGAATATCTAAGTAAGGACACAGAACTAGTATCTGTTATTATCCTCAATCCTGTACAATCAGTCTTATATCCTCAACTGCCAGTGTCATTTACTTATCTGATTAGCCTAGGAACATTGTATGGACTCTCTCAATGATGTTTACAAACACAGTCATTTCTTAGTAGATACTATGATCTTTTTTGAAAGATTCATGTAGTGTTAAATTTAATGGGCTTTTGTATTTGCTTTTGTATGATTTGTTGAACAGCCTAAACCAAAGTGGTAAAATAAAGTCAGTTCGAAAAGCCAGAGCTTCTCGATAGAGTCAAATCACGTGGAGAAAATAGAACCACTAGTGTCACCATTTGCTGTGACTTTTTGATCAACAGGTCAGTAACATACACTGGCCAAATGTTCCCTTGCCTAATTACAAGCTTCACATGACAGAACTCTCAAGCTTTCTCTGATTTAAACACTACTAAACTCAAAGTATGCTAGCAATCTGTTCATAGTCAATGGATCCTCTAATGATTTTATCAGTATATTCCTAATTTATATCACATCTTTACTCACAATCATTTTAAAGCAGGTTATAAAAACAAGTCCACTTTTCCAATAAGTTGACATACAAAACACAAACCTAAAGACTAATTTATATACAAAATATGACATGATGTTCTGCATCTAATATTCCTATCAACAAAGAAACTTAGAAATTACATCTGTTTTAAAGAAAAACCTCAGTCCCAAAGAAGTTTATGCAATTTTCCCCAAATAACACAATTAGAAAATGTATTTTGATATTTTTGACAATTATGTCCATGGCCTAAATAAAATTTCTCTATGAAACAATCTGAAATTGGACCTCGGGCAGACAGTACTCTGCTCTGTGTTTAGTTGTTGTTTCTCTTGTTTGGTATGCGCTTCATTGAGGCCACATTCCTACATAGTATTTTTAAGTATGCTTCATCAAAACTGTCAGACTGCAAAACCTTTTGAAAGCAAACAGAAGGATGATATCATAAATCAACCTGCTCTTGAAAAAATGCAATAGAACTGTGGTTTTTTGGAGAAAATCCAGTATTTTGGCCTCACACTTGCAGGTCCAGAGCATGCCTGCGATTCATAATCTTAGGTGAAGGCCTGTACCTTTAGACAGAGATAGAAGGGCTCTGCACAAGGAGGGAAAATTGAGTGAATCAAATGGCTCACAGCTGGCACACCGTTTGTTTTTTCATACATCAGTGCTGCTGAGTGCCTTGAAGAAGTTTGCATTTCTTTCTTTTGTCCTTGTCGGAGTTTTCTCTTGATGAGTTATAATAACTCTGTTGAATTTAGTACTCTGTCCATGCCATTTCTCTTTCTTGCTCTGTGAAAAGAAAGAAGAAAATCTTTCATTCCTATTCGCCTGTGGTCCTAGCAGTGGGAATAGGTTTATTCTGAGCAGATGGTTAGAACCAGGGCTCGTGGGCCTAGAACCAGGGCACTCGGAGAACGGCTCACTGCCCTCCTAGGAAGAATTTGCCAAGTCAGTTTCATAGGAATCCCTTTGCCCTTTGCTGCTTTCCTGTCTGGGGTAAATCAATTTCTTTGAAATCATTTCAGTTAATCTCTCCTGCATAACTTGCTGTGCTGCATGGATGTGAATCTTATTAGGTCAGCCTCAAGTGTTTCAGCATACTTGTGCTGGCACACTGAACTGCTTGCCATGATTTGCTGGGCCAGGGTGACACACAGTGGGGGTCTAAACCTGGAATGAATTTGCTGTCTCCTAAAGCAGTATTCGATCGTCTCTCTTTGCCTTTTTTTCACCTCTAATAAAATTGTCCTGGCTAATTACTAGATGAGGGAACAGAAGACTATATGAAACTTTCCCAGTGGCAAAAGAGGTTAAAAGGGGGAAGAAACAGGATGCATTTGTGTGCTGATTACCAGTGGAGGACAAAAGTCTTTTTGAAAATCATGTTCTTTTCTAGCAATAAGCTTTATAATAGTCCCTACCCTTGGAGATTAAAAAGCTTCAGGGCTGTACAAATAACAATAATCAGATCAGAAACTGTTAAAAGCATAAGACAGATAAATCCAATGAGAAACCTTTAGAGGGAAGAAGATAAGCTGTGCTCTGAGTTAAAATGTCAGTGAAGCTATATCTCTCCAGAGGCAATGTGTTTTCTTTCTCACTGATTAGAAACAGAAAAAAATGCATGTGCATTTTGAACAGAAAGGTGTATCCCGTTGAAGGCTGCCCACCTGCCCAGTAGACTCTGGCTTCCTTTGAGTCTAACCCTGTGTCACCAGGAGGCAACTTGCCTTCACCTTTTTTAAAAGGTCCGGACCCAAAGTATACGTCAGTCAGGTAGAGAAGTAAATGTTAAACACGTGAGCAAATTTAGAACGAGTAAAAACACACAGTTGCAACACACTCACATTCAAAATCGGGCAGTCGAACACCAACAGATAAAACACTGATTCATTACACATTGCCTCATCCAGGTCAAAGAGGTGGATTGTGTTTTACAGCAAATATAAAAAGGACAGTAATGTGAAGGATTTCTGCTCAGTAAGCCCCCTATCACAGAGACCCACCTGGACTTGGCCTCTGTTTTTAATTTATCTTCTGAGGTTCTTGATTGCTTAAGAAAAATATGAAATGTTCCCTGATGTAGATAAATGTTGTTTTACTACCTTGCCACCAATTTCTTTAAATAATTCTTTTAGCCACTGACTTATATTTAAATAGCTTTATAGAAGTATAATTTACATATCATAAAACTCACCAATTTAAATTGAACACCTCAGAGATAATAGAGTTGTACAACCATCACCATGATATTTTTTTTTGTCTTTGTCTCTCTGCAATTGGAATATAAATATGCCCGGGTATGTTTTATTTGGTATTTATCCTGTCTGATGTTCACTGAGCTTCCTGGATTTGTGGTTTTCTGTTTGCCATTAATTTAGGAAATCTTTTGGGCATTATTACTTCAAATATTTCTTCCAATGCATTTTCTCTTTCTTCTTTTGACATTTTAGCTATGCGTATAGTACTCCTTTTGCAACTGTCCCACAGCCCTTAGGTGTACTACTCTAGTTATTTTTCCTTTCTTTTTTCTTTTTTCCTTTTATATTTAAGTTTGGGGTAGATCTATCAACTTCTCTTTGAATTCCCTGGCTCTCTCCTTGGCTATGTCAATCTCCTGATGAATCCCTTAAAAGCATTATTCATTTGTTACTCAATTTTTTTAATTCTGAAATTTCCTTTGGGCTCTATCTTGAAACATCTGTCTCTTGAATTACCCTTTTTTCTTCCACATCTTTTTAATTAAAGACGTTAATGTTCTCATAACTTATTTTGAACTCTGACAATTCCAACATCTGTGCTATATCTGAGTCTAAATTTGATAACTGATCTAAAACTTCAGATTTTTGTTTTTCCTTCCCATGCACTTTGTAATTTTGTTGTTGTTGTTAAAAGTAAAACAAGTTGTAGTTGATTATAAGAATTTAAGTAGGTAAATAGGCCCTTAATGTGAGAGTGCTATGGTTTGTATCTCTATGTTTCCCCAAAACCTCAGAAGTGGGCCTTGTGGAAGGTGATTGGATTCTGAGAATGTTATGGCTGAGAGCGATGCAAGGAGGTGGGTCTTTCTCTTGTGGGAAGATTTGTGTCACTGGTTTCATGACCCAGTAGGGTGCATCTCCTTCCCCACTTCCTAATTTTGCTCTCTGCTTCTTAGCTGCCATGACATGAGCAGCTTTTCTCAGCCATGCCCCTCTTTCATGTCATTTCCTCCTGGAAGCCAACTGACCATGGACCAAAACATGAACCAAGGTAAACCCCTCCTCCTTTAAGTCATAAGTGTCAGGTATTTTTTCCCAGCAACGGAGAAAGTCATTAAGCAATGGTTGGAGGTTGTATTATTCAGTATTCACCAGAGAAACAGAAACATGAAAATTATAATTTAAATTGGGAGTCTTTAGGCCATTTATATGTAATGTAATTATTATTTTTTTTCTTTTTTTATTTTTTTGGTATCAAGGATCAAATTCACAACCTCACCCTTGCCAGCCACATGTTTATCCTGCTGAGCTAAATCCCCAGTTCTTGTAATGTAATTAATAATATGTTTGAATTTAGGTACATCATCTTATTTTCTTCCTGGTGTTCTTTTTGCTTCCCCATTCCCAGTTTGTTTTGGGTCATCTGAATTTTTTTAACATTCTATTTTAAGTATCTATTGAGATTTTGAATACATCTTTCTACAATTTTTAGTAGTTGTTCGATGAATTATAAGACATATGCTTTCAAATCCTACTTAGAATAATATTTTACCACTTTAATTTAAATGTAAAAATGTTATCATGATACAGGTCCCCTTACTCGCCTCCTTTTTATTCTAGAAATATGTTAAATATAATATTTATTTTTTATGCTTTTTAAAATTTTGGAATAAAAATTTATTTTGTTCATTTGAAGTTTATAAAATATTGACTTCTTTTTTAATTTTAAATTTAAATCGAATTAATTTTAACCAATACTTCAAAACATTAAAATTATACATATTGATGGGATATCATACATGTACCTGATTATGATACATATGTAATGTTTAAATTAGGTGAAATATATCCAACTCCTAGCTATAGTTTAGACATACGTTCTCCGAAGCTTGTGTGTCAGGGGTTTGATCCCAAATGCAGCAATGTTCAGAGATAGATATATTGAGAAGTAATCAGATTGTGAGGGCTCTAACTTCATCAATGGATTAGAAGACTGATGAGTTTATAGCTCAATGGGCTTACTAGAAAGTGGACTTCAATTGGTTGAAGCAGGTCAGTGGGGGTGTGGTTTTGAAAAGTATTATTTATTCCCAACCCCTTTCCCTCTTGTTCTTTCCCTTTCTACTTCCCCCTTTTCTTTCTTCTACTCTTCCACCATCGTAATGCTGCCTTTCCACAGGCTAAAAGCAGTGGAACCAGTCAACTAAGGGCTGACACTTCTGAAATCATGAGCCAGAATAACGTTTTCCTCCTTATTTTTGTGAGTATTTTGTTACAGTGATGGAAAGCTAACCATCATAATACCCAACATTTATTATCGCTTTATGATAAAAAACACTCAAATCCAAAATCCTTCTGTGATATACCATACATAATTATGATCTACAGCCACCAGGACCATTATGTAGTATTATAACTTGGTACTCACTGACTGCTTCCTATTTCTGCTTTCCCTACTCTTCACAGCTCTTGATAATCAACATTCTACTCTCAACTGCTTTGAGATGGACTACATGTATTTAAAATCCTGTCATACAGCAGTGTACATTTTGTGTTCAAATACTAAATAAATTTAAAAGAGTTGGAGGTTAAAAATAACCCATTAAATCTGTCCTAGTATATACTATATCTAAAACATTTTATTCCTAATGTGCTAAGTTTTCCCTTGCAATGATTTACCTTCTATATGAAAATTCTTTTAGACAGGGCAACTGGTTAAGAATTACCTTATTGCTGCTTTTCCTAAGAATGACTTTATTTCATATAAATCACAGAGGGACATTTAGAAGGAAAAAAGAATCCTAAAATGACAGTTCTTTCAGAACTTAAAAAAAGTTAGCTACTTCTATATTTTCCTTGAGTTCTCAAAGTACCAAAAAACTCAAATCTTTGCAACGTATAAGTAAGGTATTATTTTTCTTTAGGTGCTTGCAAGATACATTTCTTGTGGTTAGTCTTAAAAATCTGAGTCTGGTGGGTCTTGTCACTATTTTTCATGGTTTACTCTTTCCAGGATACACTCAGCTTCTTCAATTTGTAGGTCTATATCTTTCACCAAATTTAGGAGACATTTAATTACTATTTCTTTATATATTTTCTTTTAGCATTACATTCATTCTCCTCCTCTATAATTCTGATAACAAAATAGTAAGACTTCCTGTTTGATCTTAAAACTCCATTTTATTTTTCTCTATCCTGATATTTAAATAATGTCTATGGATTCTTCTTCAAATTCACTCTTCCCTCTATCCCTTCTATTGAAATCAATCTGGTGAATTTTTATTTTGGTAATTGAATTTTTGCTTCTAAAATTTCCATTGATTCTTCTTTATGTCTTTTATTTTATTACAAAATTACTCCATATTAGCTTTAGTGCTCAAAAGTGTTCGTTCTTACTCATGGTAGCATTTTTAAGTAAATGCTTTAAATATTGCCATATAATTCCAGCATTTGTGTTAAGTTGTCATTGTAGTCTGTTGATTGTCCTTTCTTATGAAAGTAGTGATTTCATGACCCTTGAGATGCCAAATAATTTTCAATTGCATTCTGGGTTATCTAGGATGTATATTATGTTTTGAAACTCTGACTGTAGTTTAAATCTTATGGAGAATACTGATACTTTGTTTTAATAGACACTAGACACGACTGTGTTCAGACTGCAAGTTTTAAATTGCCTTCAGTAGACTGTGATTCCATGGTAGCTTGGTTCAAAGCAATTGCAGTATTACAGATACATTCCTTTAAAAAGTTATTTTTCATCGTATTTGAAGTTTCATCCCTAGATTAATTCTCAGAGTCACTGGATGTCAATTAGAATCTAATGCATGCATTTTCATGTCAAAATGGGTCCAGAACTTCATAAATGGACTTCCATTTTCTAATTTCTCTATCTCCAGCGTCTCTCAAGTACTTTTTATGCATAATTCCCTGTGGCTTATTTTTTTGGCCTTTTCACCAAAAATCTGAAATTTCCACCTTTTTTTCATACAATATGAAGCTGAGAGACAAAGGAGGAGTTTGGCTTTACCATCTTGGAACTGCTAGTAGAAAAGGAGTTACTCCTTCAAAGTTTGGGTTCTTTTAGTCTCTTCTTGCTGTTTTTTGTCTTTTGTTTTTCCTACTGCTGCAACCTTTGGAATATTGGTTGGGGTCTGAGACATGAGAGATTTTTTAACTACAGGAAGAAAAAACTAATGGGACTTTTGCCACTTTCTCAGCTTAGACGCTCCACTTTCTGTTCCTTAAATAAGAACTAATAGGTTTTGCATGAATATTTCTGCCACATAAGGATTCACTTTTAAGTTTTGGTTCTAAAAGTACAGAAAGTTTAATAGCAGTAAAGACAGTCATACAATGGTTTGATTCTATGGGAAGTTTTATGCGTCGAGTAACTGTATGCATATAGTTATATAGTTTTATGTGTCATGTAACTATGTATATATAACTATATATATATATTGCATCAACTATCACAGTTTAGTACATTTTTCCCATAACAGTTAGCTGATTGAATAGGCTGACTACCGAAGATTTGAAAAGCATAATTTAAAATTTCTCTCATTATATTTTTGTGTATAACACTGAACAAAAAAAGATGTACCCTTTTAAAAAGTATATGAAATATTTAAAAACTTGAATTTTTAATCTCAGTTATAAGTAAACCTCAAATATGTTGAAAGAATTAGTAACATGACCACAACTTGATCAGTAATAATAAAGTGCATACTTACAGGCTCTGGCCTCATGAACAAAATAGCACACAATAAAATCATTTTTGAAACTGATAAAAATAATATTTAGAATATCCTAAGTGGTTGAAAATTAATAAGGACTCTTTTTAACACCGTGAGAAATATTAACTTAAAAATTCCTGTGGAAAAGAAGTTGGCATATTCTAGTATGGTTAAAGGTCCTTATATTTAATGGTCCTACAATTCTACTTGTAGGTATATATTCTACAGGAAATGTTGCATTTTCAAATACAAGATATATAGCATTTAAGATTGTTCTAAACAGTAGAAAAAACATAATAAAAACTAGAACAACTACATATCCATCAATAGTAGAATGGATAACTCACTATATATTTTATAATAGAAAACTTTACAAAAGTGACAGATAATTCAATTCTCCCCATATAAAACAAAACAATAAATGGTGAAAATTAGTGTGATATTAAAGCACATATGGATAAAAAAAAACAAAAGTAGAAATAAAAACACTAAGAAATAAAATCTACGAAGAATATTTCAGATTTTGAAACATATTATAGACTTTATTAAAATAAAATACCAGTGAGGTACTAGTGCACGCCTAGACAAACATACCAGTGAAATAAATTATAAAGCCTTGTAGAAGACTTGAGAGCATACAGAAATTTATGTGCATTTAATATTTGATAAAGGTGACATTTTAAATGACTAGGACAAAGACTGACTTCATAATACATAGTACTGAGATAACTGTTCAGATACTCAAAAGTAAATTCAAATGGTTTAGGGATTTATATGTAAGACAAAACATGTAGGTTCTAAAAACAAGCATTAAAATTTAGTATTTATTTATTTATTTATTTATTTATTTTTGACTTTTTGAGACAGAGTCTCACTATGCATTCAAATTGACCTTGGGCTCACTTTGTAGCCCAGGCTGGTCTTGAACTTGCAACGACCCTCCTGCCTCAGCCTCCTGAGTGCTAGGATTACAGGCATGTACCACCACACCTGGTTAAAATTTAGTATTTAATTTCATTGCAGAAGAAGATTTTCTAACTGTTAATGAAAATACAGAGAAAGTAAAGGAATATATGGTAAGTTTCCCCACACAGAAACTAAAATTTTGTATGACACAAACTGTCAGAAATAAAATAACAACAGCAACAATAAAAAATATCAACAATCTAGAATGAAATATTTGTACCTTACCCTGTATATAAAATTTAAGACCTCTTGAGGGACAAGTGATCAAAATTCTGACTGAAAACTCTGAAAAGACATGAATAAGTAACACAGAGAACGATATTAGTGAGCCCTGAAATGTGTGAGGAAATGTTCAAATTCACTGATAACAAGATATCAAGAACTAAAAAAGCCCTGAGATAGTGTATTTCACTGATAAATGGACAAAAATAACAAATGTCCCAGCGCATTCAGTTCACTGACTGTGGGTAAACAAGCACTCTCGCCTGATGCTGATGAAAATGCCCACAGCCTCAAACCCACTAAAGGAGGATCTGTCCACCTACAAATACACTTAATTTTTGACCCAGCAATCAGTTGTTAGAAAGCCATCCTTAAGAACACCTTCTACAATAAAAATCATACATCAGTATGAAGATGTTGATGGTAGCATTATTTGCAACTGCAAAATACCAGAAACACACTCTTGGGAATGTGGCTGCGAGTACTGTATCTGCTCATTTGAATAATACACATTTGTAAACAGAAATGAAAATAACTGGGAAATTGATATTGGGAGGGATTTTCAGGATATACTGTATTGCTAAAACAGCAAAATGCAGAATATATGTACAGCATGCTAACCTTCGTGAGAGATGAAAGAAGAGGATGTAAGAATATGTAAGTGCCTCTTCCTACTAAGGAAAAATTACAGAGGGAGTGAATGGAAAACACATGGAAAGAAAGGGTAATCAAACTGGGTTAGAATGAGAAAGATAAGACACTTCTCTATATCTTCATTTGTGCAGTTTTGACTCTGAAAATTATAGCCATATTTTTCATGCCACAATAATAGACAGACAATTGAAATTAAACATGATTTAGGAAACTCAAAAGGCATACAAACAGTAACAAATGCACCAAACTGAACTACAGATATAAAACCCTAGAAGAGTCCAGGAAAAATAAAATCAACCAATATATATTTAGACGGTATAAGGTCAGAGTAAAGACAAATACATCTGTACACAAATATTTCACTTTTAACTGATTAGTTTGTCACAGAGGTAGAGATTAGCAATTAATGAATATTTTTATGTGTAAATAAGGATTGAACAAATAGTTAAAACACTATAGAAAATAAGAGCCAGGTTTTTCATTTATTGAAGAATTATGCTATAAATAAGGAGACCAGAAAGAAATTCGTGGTGTTGGATTAGATCAGAAGTGCTGCTATCAATTTACATATATGTGCAAGGGTGCTTATGCATGCATGGGCGTATGTGTGCATGTGTGTACATATGTGTGTGTTTCCTAGCTCTTTTATTAAGAGGCCTGGAAAATAGTTCTCTATCACACTGAGCACACCTAGTATCTGGATTGTAGTTTCTAGATATTATTTCTCAATAAAAGGATTCAGAGCTCCTGGAAAAAATATTTGCTCCTAAGAAACACATAACATAAGAGCCTGGAATGTTTCACAATTTCACAAAGTAGGGAATGGCTCTAAAATAATTGAGAGCATGTTAAAATAACATAGAAGCCATCCTGAAAAAAAAAACTGTAGTAATATAAAAAAGGAATAATTTGAGAGGACAAAATGAAAATTGCATTGTACTATATGAAATACATGTTCAGAATCTATATGAATATGATTGAATAAATATACAGGAAGTAAAGAAAAGACTGACCAGTACTCTTCAAAACCGTCAAACAAAAAGCACAAAGAAAGTCCAAGAACTGTCACAGGCTTCAGGGAGCTATGGAGATCCTAAGTTAAACTCAATCAGTACAAGGATTTATATGGAGCACATGGTCATGGATTTAAACGTGGAACAGAAAAAAATGGAACTTATGGGGAAAAAAAGATGAGATTCAAAATGATCTATAGTTGAATTAACAGAATTTTTCAAATGTTAGTTCTTGGTTTTGACAATTGAATTATGTAAAATGATAACTTTCCAGGAAGCTGGCTTAGACTACACTATAGAGGAACTCTCTGTATCAGTTTTGTGATATTTCAGTAAGTCTAGAATCATTTCTTACTAAAATCTTTAAAAACAATATATTTACATTCACAGCATTTACAGTAACACTTAAAAACCATGAGGGAAGGATAGGCATAAAATACAGGCATGTGGTGATATCTGCGGGTCACAGTATGGAAATGGATTAGAAAGGGGCACTTGGGGGAATTCAAAGGTAATTTTAATACTGTTTTTAAAATAGGTGTAAATACATGAATGTTCACTGTGACATAATGATTTATATCTCCCATATATTTGATCATTTTTTGAATCAATGCAAACAAATATGTGATATTGAAGCAGAAACATAAAGGGTATACATTAGAACACGTTCTTCGGTAGTAATTTGAAGTCCTATTGCATGATATCAGAGTACTCTGCAAAGAGCCTTTCCACGTTACAATTTAAAGTGTTAGATTTGCTAACTTCTCCATCAGGAGGTTCTTATTATGAGTGGACTTGCTTATGAGGATAGTAAAATCCTGGCAATAGTGCAGTTTAATTCTGAGTGTGGTATCAATGGAGAAAGGGGAGCTGTTGGAATATTTGCCTGTGGATACAATTTTAAGAAGAGCAAATGGAAGAGAGTACTTATTGGCACACACTGAGAGTGGAAAAGAAACCCTGCAGTGAGTCTCAAGGTACCCAATTAAGATAAAATTAAATCATGCAAATATTGATCCAGTTAAATTTGCCATGGGTAAGTCTTAGTATCAGTCAAATTTTTAAAAATATCACATATCAAGGAACTGTAGAAAGGATAAATAAATATATATATATGTATTCCTAGAGAAAAACACATCTCATTTCATCTTTACACTTGCATTGATTAACTTGTAGTCTTGTTTATGATTAGTTGCTTTCAAAATATTAGACTCCCTTCCCACATGCTTAACACTATCAGAGATAATGCTCTACCTTCAAGGAACTAACATTTTGCTTAAATGAGATGGACACAATTTTAAGTGATTCTGTACAGAACTAAGTGGATAAAATAGAGAACAGATTATCAAATGTGAAGTCACACTCCTGTAATCCTAGCACTTGGAAGACTGAGGCAGAAAGATTGATGTGAGTTCAAGGCCAGCCTAGACTATGTAGTGAGTTTAAGGCCAGCCTGAACCACACAGTGAGACCCTATCTCAAAAAAACCGAAAAGAAAGAAAGAAGGAAAGAAGGAAAGAAAGAAAGAGGAAAAGAAAAAAAAAGAAAAGAAAAAGAAAAAGAAAAAGAAAAGGAAAGGAAAGGAAAGGAAAGGAAAAGAAAAGAAAAGAAAAGAAAAGAAAAGAAAAGAGAAAAGAAAAGAGAAGAAAAGAAAAGAAAAGAAAAGAAAAGAAAAGAAAAGAAAAGAAAAGAAAAAAAGAAAAGAAAAGAAAGAAGAGAAACGAGAATGTCCTTGAGGACTGCAATGACCAGAAGGAAGGCTCTGAATGTCCTCATGGAAAGATTAGTCTGATTTCATGGACTAAAGTAATACTGTGCTTGCATTGCTGATATTATTTTTTAGGGAACTTTGTCCCACTTGATGTAGGAAAATGTATTTA
>RJWT010032077.1:0-14217 GCA_004365215.1 Cuniculus paca | reverse complement strand
TTCTGAAGGTCACAGATAAACTCTAGGCCATGCTGAATGATGTCCCTGAAATGTACCCAGGCCTGCTCAAGATGGAGAGTGCCGTGTCTGACGTTAACTGATGAGCAGTTAGCTTTGGTGACACAAAAAACTTAACGGGAGCTGGAGTGAATGAGATTCCCTCTTGACAACACAAAACACAGGATCCACACTCCACTCGGTCACACAGGTCATAAACTGAACCTCAGATGGACACACGGAAGAGGTAAAAGTCGTAGCAGCAACGATGTGCACAGCTAAGCACGGCAGCTGTTCAGAAGCCAGAGGAGCGGTAGTGTAAGCCTCCTGGGGGCTGCTCCTGCTTCTTCAGAGATACTATAATGAACAGCATGGCTTCCTTGCTGAACTACTTGTGTCTAAGGTTACCTAATGGCAGTTCACCAAGTCCTCCACATCCTTTGAGTCTTCAGAAACAGGACTACCCAAAGATCCAATGATGTTTGACTCTTCGTGGTGGTGCTGCAGTATGGGATCTGGAAGAGTTGAGGGCAGGTTAATTTTCAGCATGTGTGTGTGTGTGTGTATGTATAAACATACATTTTCTCTAATCCATTCCAAGAATTTAAATAGTCTACCAAAGGGTAAGATTTAACTGACAAGTCTATTGTTGGACCAAGAAAACACTAAAACAACTAAATTAAATGACTGCCTGATTCTCTGGTCAGATTTAGCAGTCACATGATACAAGCTGTATTATCGTACCTGTTAGTGTTGTCAAAGGCAAGACAGATTCAGCATCTATAACATCAGACGCCTGGATAAAGCCATGTGGTGAAGGAACGATAAGTATTGTTTCATCATCAATTGTTTGATCAACTTGTTCTACTATGGTGGGAGACTCTAAATCCTAAGTAATATTTAAAGAAAGAAGAAAAATAAAAGAACAAATCCAGGTATAGGTCACCTGCATGTAGTGGAGCAATGCTGTGAACATAAGGGTCCCACGCTGAAGCCTAAGACCCCTCTGACTCCCCACACTCGGGAGTGGGTTCCAAGGAGCACCTGTCAAACTGCTGCTGGAGAGGGGACAGGTCGCGTGAGGAGCTGTGCTACGAGAGCAGTTTCATACTCCCCTGACCACCCAAGAAAGCCCTGGCTACCCACTCTAGCCAGCAACACCACTGCTGGGCCACTCACACTGGTGCAGCAGAGACGGGGCTCTGCACTGGGGCTCTACAGAAAGAAAGAAATGACAACTGCCTGGAGCATGTCTAAGGCCCTGTCTGCTAGGCACAACTTACCTCAGTAACATAAGCACTGGTCAAATCGGAGGGGGACCCTTCTTGCTTAAGGTCGGAGTCAGAGATCTCTTCTTCCGTTCTGACCATAACACTGTTCATCAGTTCTGTGCTATTTTGGTCACTGAATTTGGACACATGGGCATCATTATATGATGGTGCCAGAGTCATCTTAGGGTGATGAATCTCATCTGGGAAAGTGTCTGCTTCCAGCGCATCAGGAAAATCAGATGACTGCATATCACTGTCTACCGTGAGCTCTGCTTGGGATAATGAAGAAGTGAGGTCTTCTGTAGCAACGGTCTGGATGATGACTCTAGGAGTGTGGCACTGCACCGTGACATTGTCACTTGTGTTTAACAGGTGTTCTGGCTATAAAGCATCAAAGCAAACTGTCAGTGGCAAAAGTAGGAGGTATTACTACAGCCAAAGTTACCCAACAGACAACATTTGCGAGGCAGACCCCAGCCCCGTGCCCTTCTCCCCTGAAATGCAATGGTTTCATCACTTGAAGCGTCATGGTTCTTGAGCAACAGACCCTCTCTCCCCTAAATTCCTACCTCTGTGTTTCTCTCTCACAGAAAGATACACAGAGGATTAGAGATACACCCCAGTGAAAGGAGAAAGGTGGTGTGACTTCCTGCCACAGTGGTGGCAGGAAGAATTTCTAGACAGCGGAACCACCTGACAGTTTTGGTGCTTATATTTTGTTCAACTAACCCTAGTCTGTAACTGGTACTCAAAAATCAAGAAAAATTGTGCAACATACGGATAAAGCATGAACAATGATCTGTTCAGGAGAAGCAGGAGCAGCAGCTGTCAGGGTTACTGTGGGGCTGGCAGCCAGAGTCAGAGGAAGCCCTTGGCTTGAGCTTGTCTGAAGCAGGTAGGTGCCAGGTGTGCCAGTGGGCTGCAGATGGAAAGACTACAGGGAAAGGACACAGAGACATTTCAACACAAGTAACAGATGACAACTGGAGCCACCTCTGCCTCTGAACACAGACCTACTTCAACTGAGTGGCCACAAATGGGCTCTCCAGTCCTGAAGGTACAAACAAGTAATGAAAGGTGGACCACTCACTACTCCTGTCTTACACCACTGCTCAGCCTAAGGTGCGACTGGAGGCACTTGTCCGGCCCTTTGCTGTCTGTCTTTCACTGCCTGGCCTCAGCTGGCTACTTGGGGGTGCCTCCCAATGTGCAGTCCATCCAGCACAGCCAAGCACCATTCTTTAATCCTGTCTACAGCACGACAAGACTGGTCATCTCCCAGTTTAAAAAAACCTTTATGCTTTGGGAGAGGCACAACAGCACTCTTTACGCACTTGAACGCATTTTTTAATAGTTATAATTTCAGGAAATTTTTGTAGCAGGGGAAAATTTATCAAAATAGCAATTAGCAATGTTCTACTGAAGCAAGATGAGGCTTACTGAAAAACTGATTAACTTGTATTTATCTTCTGAGATTCTAAAGCATGACAAAATTATTCACTAATAAATTTTTCATATTACAAGCTTCTAGAGAATTCCAAGTTGGGTTTACCCCAGCAACTGAGAGAAAATATCTGCACTTAAGATGGGGCTTCTGAAGCCGGATGTGGTGGCACACTCCTGTAATCCTAGCACTTGGGAGGCTGAGGCAGGAGGATCATTTCAAGTTCGAGACCAGCCTGGGCTACAAAGTGAGCCCAAGGCCAGCCTCAGCTGTACAGCGAGACCCTGTCTCAAAAATACAAAAAAAAAAAAAAAAAGGATGGGGCGCTGTCACCTTTGAAATCTCCTGTATGCTGAATCCCTCAACACAGATTTCCTTATTCCTTCCATGGGAATAACAATGACTCCCACGGAAAGGGCTGCAGAATTAGTGATTAGGAAAATGCTTATCACTTAAGTCAGGACTCACACTTTGGCCTTTCTAGGGAAGTGAAAGCTAATCATTTTTCTGAAGGTTACATGGACGATTAATCACATGTAATAAGCCATTTCTGCAGAAACTTTACATACATTGTATTATGAGTGTGCTTTACTTAATATATTTAAACGTGTAAGTTTCAGTCTTTTGAAGCCAAGGTACTACTGTCCTCCCCTATCAAATTCAAGAAAATGGGAAATGCACAGGGGTGCTCCTTGACTAAGGTGAGTTGCATGGAGATAAGCCTACTGAAGTCAGACCTGCCCAACACGGACGTGCTGTGTGTCACAGTGACACAGCACCGCCTGTGCGCCCTGTGCTCCTGTGGCAGCTGCCGCCCCATTATTGTGACCACACAATGGAATCTCCAAAAAGACTTCATTTCCACACTGAGCCTTTCCTGGGTTTTTCTGTGGACAGGTTTTCCCATTTCTCTCGGACATACCTGGGAACAGATGGGGAGTTGTTTGCTGGTATTTAAGCTTTTTAGAAATTACACGGCTTTCCCAAAGTGGCCAACCCCTTCAGGCAGGGCTGAGATTACAGTTCTGTGTCCCCAGTGGCTGGACATGCTCCTGAGTGAGTGTTGCTGAGCAGCACGTGATGGGCACTCTACAAACTCACTTGAGCGCGGGCTCAGCACAAACCCACTCCTGCAAGCTGTCTCTCCACCCTGCCATTTTCACATATGAAGAACAGAATTAAAATAATGA
Source organism: Cuniculus paca (assembly GCA_004365215.1). Classification (NCBI taxonomy): domain Eukaryota; kingdom Metazoa; phylum Chordata; class Mammalia; order Rodentia; family Cuniculidae; genus Cuniculus; species Cuniculus paca. Next base: position 10,315 of record RJWT010032077.1, on the reverse strand, counting down.
AAGTAGAAATCTGATTTATGTCTGGCCTGAAATTTTTGATTTCATCTGCTTATATGATAAAAATTTTAAAAATTACACCAACTGATCTTATGCATGAAAATGGTCAGAATTTATATGAAGCATTACTCACTGGAAGAATCTCAAACGCCTGTAGTGTTCCGCTGTTTAGGGTTAGTGTTTCTGAGTCAACAGGAGCAGCAGGGGCCTCTGCTGAAGCTGCAGTCAGAACAAGGACAGTAATAGAATGGTTGGTGGAGCTTGTCTCATGTCCTGAACTATGATGGCAATTTCCTACCAGATAATCTGCATGTAAGCCTATAAGAAATCTAGTGGATTTATCTGGGACAGACAGCATGTAGATCAGAGAAGAGCAAACAGAATCAGCCACAGCTGGGCAGTTCCACCTACTGCCAGTTTTACTGAACACAACCATGCCCATTCATGTTTCTCCTGTGACTGCTTTCACACTTGGATTTGAAAACTTGTGACAGACACCATGAAGCTCATAAAGTTTAAGATGCCACTGAACCTTTATAGAAAAGGTTTACCAACCCGTACTACATATAACAGCGCTTTTAATTGTTAGGAGCACATCAAAGCTAACTGGGAACAAGAAACCAGAACGTTTTTGAGTGGTGGTGTGTGATACTAGGCCAGGTCCTACCTCGTGTGACACTGCTTCCTGGAAATGGAAACTGAGCCAACTCAGATTCAGACTGCAACTGTCCTACCTCCCTCACAGCTGCTCTGGGATGAGCAGTGTTTTAACAACATCAGATGCTACAACTTCAGAAGCCCATGCTTAGGGGGCCAAATAGACAGTGCCCTTCAGTCCACCAAGGCTCAGACTGACCACTGTCTGCCCATGGTTACCAGGGCTAGAATCAGAAATGTGTGTGACCTCTGGGTGCTTTCAGTCACAGGTCAGAGTTCATGCAGCCCTGCGCCTAACCTAAAAAGAAAAATAAGAGTTTAGTCAGAATGCTAAGACTAATGAGTGGATTATAGAATTCTTACTGTATTTACATATTTTGTTGGGAGAAATTATTTCACACATTTATCCATTTAAAAATGACAGTATGAATATTAAGGTACCACTTATGCTTGCTGCCTTCCTAACAGATACTATCAACACTGGGGAAACTAAAAGGTCTGTACACACAATCAATTTATGGTTAACAGCAGCTCACATGTTTATCTGGAGTACCTTCAGTTGCTTTGTAATTCTTGACCATTTAGGGGGAAGAGAAAAAAAAAACCAAGAAGGGACAAAGCAAATTCTTCATGCTTCATTATACTGGAAGATGGAGAAAGCAAATAACCAAATTCAAACTAGGACTTTAAGAACTATCACTATTTAAGTGTGCCTAAGGTCATTTTTCAATTTACTAATTGGGTGTTGCCTCCTACTCAGCTCCAGCCCAGACCTCACGAGGGTAACTGACAGTCACTGTGTATCCGGACATAGGGTGGCCCAGAGACTCTGGGAAGTGTGTGTCTGTTGTAATCACTGGAAACATCACGGACATTTTGTGGGTGAGGCCAAGGGACCCTGGGCACCCTGCAATGTGAAGGTCAGCTCTGCAAAGCCTTGTCTTGCTCAGAATGTTAAAGTCTGTCTGTCTGAGGGTCACAGTAACTGGTGTACTTGTGGTCAGTGACCATTCCACAGCAAAGAGCACTGCACAGACCCTCTGCCAAGCTGAGTGACACTGGTCCTCAGAATGAACGTTGCTCTCATTCCCTTTGTCACAGCCATCCAAGAACAATGGGGAAAAGGTCAACTTGGCTTAGAACTGAAAAAATATTCCCTTCCCTGTAGCAACTTCTGGGTTCCCATAATTTTATTAAAAGCAAAATTTCCAGAGGCTGACAACAGAGATCCCGGAAATAGAAACACTTCTCTGTAGGAAACAGGCTCCTTGCTCCCTTTTTCAATCCTGCCAAAACCTACTTCTACAAACAGGAAGTCCCCAACTCATGAACAATGTCCATCTCAGGAGAGTTGTCCGTAGCTGGATTCATGTGTAAGCCGCTAAAGTGAATCTTTTATAGTACTACACCTGTGAAAGTTTGCAAGTCGGATGTTCGTAAGTTGGGGACTGACTGTGCCTGCCACAGATTCACCCCAAGCTGTGTCTTCTGGTGAAATTTATTTAACACTGTGCCACTTTGTGAGTTGTTTCTCTGCTCAACTGACTGTTTTCAGGCAGTTTTCAATTAACCTTAAGTCCTATTGAATGATTAGTTTTTACTCCATCTTTAGTTATAAAATCAAGAAAGCCATTTCATACCATGCCAGGGCTGTAAGTCCTTCCTACCACACGTCTGTTCTTTGCAAATACAAGTTAAACTTTTTAAAAGGTCTTGGATGTTTTTCTCCTGCACCCAGCTCTAGCAGATGGACAGGTGTCAGAGCCATCACCCGAGACCCACACTTACAGACATGGGTGATCTGGACTGGGATCTGCAACGCGGCCATGGGGCTGGGGGGGACGGCTGTGTTCTCTTCCAAGCGGGCCACTCGGATCTGAACGTGCTGAACACTGGAACTAGAATTACTGTTGGCAACTCCAGGTCCTGACTTATTCTCCAGTAGCACTGGGTTGTTTTTTTGGTTCTCATGTAACTGTCTCAGACCTTTTATTAAGACTGCAGGGAGATGGGGAGACAAAAAGAACACTGACTCTCTGACACCACCATGAAGCTAGAGAGGTGGGGGTGGGGTAAGGAAGGGAAGTATTGGGAATCATGACCGCATGCTGGATTCGAGTTTATCGAAATACAGTAAAATTATTAAAACCACAACCTGTCCTCAAAGCTGGGAAACATTATCCATCACAACAGATTTTTAAAATCCTTGTCTGTTCACTTTTTGGTTGTTTCCTTTGCTGTGCAACAGCTTTTTAATTTGATGTAAGTCCATTTGTTGATTCTTGCTATTATTTCTTGTGTAGTTGGGAGTTCTGTTCAGAACATCCTTGCCTATACCTGTGACTTCAAGTGTTTCTGCTTTAACACTTAGATCTTTGAACCATTTTGATTTTAGGTTAGTACATGGTGATAGATATGGGTCTAGCTTCAACCTGCTGCATGTGCACAGTCAGTTTTCTCAGTGCCATTTCTACAGAGGCTGTCTTTCCTCCAGCGTGTTTTTGGTCTCTGTCAAAGATCAGATGGCTATGTGTTATCCTCTGTCCCACTGATCAGTTTTTGTGCCAATACCATGCTGTTTTTGTCACCACAGCTTTGTAGTACTACTTGAAGTGAGGTCCTGTGATGCCTTCTACTTTGTTCTTGTTGTCCAGGATTGCTTTTGCCATTCTGGAATTTTTCTTATTCCTATGAATTTTAGGATTTTTTTTCTAGTTTTGTGAGGAATGCTATTGGTATTTTGATGGGGACTGAATTAAATCTGTGGGTCAGTTAGTTCTGGAAGTATGGCCATTTTGACAGTATTGGTCCTGCCTCTCCAGGAATAAGTATCTATTTTCTGATGTTGTCTTTGATCGCCTTTACTAGAGTACTGTAGTTTTTGTGGTAAAGGTCTTTCACTTCCTTAGGTTAATTCCTAAGTTTTTAATTTTTCTTGATGCTATTTGAATGAAATTGGTTTCCTAATTTATTTCTTGGTGAGTTGCAACTGGTGTACAGGGACACTTGATTTTTTTTGTTGTTGGCTTTGTATCCTGCTATGCTACAGAATTTGCTATTAACTCTAGGAGTTTCTTGGTGGAATTTTCTTTGGGTCTTCTATGTAAAGGATCATGTCATCTGCAAATAATAATCTGACTTCCTCCTTTCCTAAACATCTTTTTTTTTTCTTTTGCTTGATTGCTCTGGCTTGATTTGCATATGTGCTAAACCAGAGTGGTGACAGTGGGCAACCTTGTCTTTTTCTTGATTTTAGAGGGAATGTTTTCAGCTTCTCCTCATTTAATATGTTAGCTCCTGGTTTGTCATAAATGGCTTTTATCAGGTCCTTCTATTCTTGTTTTCTTCAGGGCTTTTATCATTAACGGATGTTGGATTCTGTCAAAAGCTTTTGCATGAATCTACTGACAGGATCATGTGGTTTTTGACCTTGCTTCACTTTTTGTGATTCATTACACCTATTGATTTGCATATGTTGAACCATCCTTGCATCCCTAGGATGCAGCCTACTTAGATGAGTCATCCTTTTGATGACTGATTACATTCTACTAGCCAATGTATTACCGAGGACTTTTGCATGTATGTTCATTATGGAGACTGGCCTGAAATTTTCTTTTTCAATTGTGTCTTTATCTGGTTTTGGGATCAGAGCGATGCTGGCTATCAGGAATGAGTTTAGGAGCACTCTTTCCCTTTCAATTACACTGAGGAGTTTGAAGTGTATTAGCATTATCTCCCCGACAGTCTTGTAAGTTCAGCAGTCAATTCAGGACCCTCTGGTCCCAGGCTTTTCTTAGTTGTTAGTTTTTTTTATTATTGCAATTTTATTGCTCCTTATTGGACTGTTCAGAATTTTTATATCTTCTTGGTTCAATTTTGGCAATTCATGTTTTCATCAGGTGAAAATTCCTTAGCATTTAAGTTTTCTTTGGAAAAATGAAAATGGGGAGTTATAAAGGGCAATGAATTTAATAACCTAATTAAACAGACTATTCAACTTAGTTTAGTGCCTGCAAAACAGGAAATGGAATGTGAAGTAGGCTGTTTCACTTCGAGCAAACTCAGTTTCGGATCTCTAGATTTACATAATAAATGAGATCAGAAACTTACAAGCCTTTATGCCACAAAAGAAGTTTTCACATATTTTCCCTAACAAGCCCAGTTAAGACATTTAGAAGTATACAACTCATAAAAAAGTTAATTTAAATTTAAATTTTGAGAAATCTCAGTACAAACTTAAAACAAAATTTATTTCCCCTTCAAACTTTATGTAGAAGAACAAGAATGTGTGAGAATGTATCTGTTTCCTGCTCACCAGCTTTGGGAATTAAGAATCATATTAACTCTTTTCTAAGGAAGAAAAGACAACTACTCAAGAAACAGGGCAGAAGTATTAAGTGGAAATTGGTTTTGACCTTTTTTAAGGCAGCGAACTGATAACACCTAAGGTATAAACATGGTAATCAAGGGAAAGACTTGAATTAATACATTACCAGGGAATGAAACATCTTTATGGTTTGCAATCTGCCTTTTGATGGTCCACCATTTACTTCGAAGCCACTGTGGTGAACGGACGCTGCTCCATCCTTCAGCTAACAGATCCCAGTTTATGTCATTTTCATCAGCTACATCAAGCTCTGCTACCCTACAGGTTCAAAACAAGCACATATTAGATGGTACACTTGTTTCTCCATGAGAGCCCTCCTCTACCTAAATGATGGCAGCACTGGTGATAAAGGGCATGGCAGGTAAAGTGAACAGGCTACTAATGTCCACTGGCACGGAGAAAGGACTCCACAAACACAGATCTGTGTTCAGAGCCAGCAGCTAAGAAATCCAATTAGCACAGCCTGTGGTTAAAGGTATAACCACTGGGCCAAACGGTAAATGAGCAGAAGCCGATGAAGCACCAAGAAGGACAGGGAGCAGGCTGAAGGCCACACTGTGTAGGGAGAGCTAAGTCGTACAGTGCTCCAAGACATTTCTTAGAGTGACCTTCACTAAGTCAGTTATTCTTTAGATCTGAGCTTTTCCATTTGTAAAACAAAAATGTTTAGCAATGTACCATTTATAAAGATGACTAGTGGAATAAAAAAATTCTAATAAGAATAAAATTCAAAACAAAATAGTAAGATAAAAAAACAATCACCAACCAAAAAATCATCACTAACAGTAGAGCTAACTTTGAGGTTTTAAATTACTCATTTTCTAGCTTTAACTCTGATGGTTTTGGTTTTCCGCAGGGACACAATGACAAGTGTCTTACTTCAATGTCTTAAGTATCTTCTTGATGGTATTTTTTTTTTTGCTCGCTTTGGCTGCTGAGTCTTAATGTTAAAATAACTAATTTTTAAAAATCTTGAGATTCTCTTAACACCCTTCCTGAATGTGTGTGAAACAGGAGTGTCTGACCTGGTCATGTGCAGGTGGCTAACTGCAGCCTGGCCCTCGTGGCAGGCTCAGCGCGGCGGGCGGCCAAGGATTGAAGGGCATGGAGACTGAATAGCCCTCTCCCTGACATGGCCCCGCGGGGAGGCAGAGGCACGTGGGTGGACAGTGGAAGCCACACTGCCGCTGCCTGTGCCATACCTGGTCTGTGCACACAGAGGACTTCAGTCTCCACGCCTTCAATCTGGTACTTTGCCCGGGTACTAAATCCACTAAAAAAGGAACAAACACAAAACAAAAAAAGAGCTCAATGTGAAATACTGAGGGTCTTACACAGTGGCTCTCTACGGAAAGGGTGCTTTCAGAAATGACACATTCAGGAAACCAAGAGGACTGTCAACTAGACACATAGGAACAAGCGGCCCAGAGAGCTCGGCACACACCTGAGGATGAGATTGATCTCATCTTCTTTGGTCCACTCAGTGCCCCCGCTCTGCTTCCAGTTCAGATAGTTGAGCCACTTGGAGCGACACTGCTTCTCTGAGCGGGTACCCACCCGCTCTGCCACCGCAGCCCAGGACACACCCTGTGTGACAGTGTCACCAGGCTCAGTGCTCGTCAGCTCGTGAACCACCTCCGCAAGTCTCTTCTCCTCCTCTTCCGTCCACTTCCCTGAAAGAAGGAGATCAGCCAGATGCCTCCTGGCCTTCTCTGCGCACAGATCTGACTCAGCCTGTAGGGGTGTGGTGGAGCCAAGAGCTTATTTGCCAGTGGCCCTGTGCTGGGGACCACATGAAATCCACTAAGCCAGCTACATTTTACTGGTCTGGTAGAGAGGCTTCTGCACAAAAGAAACAGTGAATCCCAATGGCTTTTTAAGGAAAGAAAGACCACACTAAATATAACTGCGAAGAACAACGTACTCTCAAGTCATACTGAGAGCTTCAGTACACAACATCAGAAGGACTTCACCAATGGCTTCAGGGACATGACAACCCCCATTGAGTCTTCCTGCTTTGCAAAAACGGAGCGCATTCAAGAGGCCTTTCCTCACGGGAAGGCGCCAGGAGGGTGAGTGGGGTGATGCTTAAAGATGCCCACCTTTTAGTCAAAACTAGGTCAGAATATTTTCTCTTCCCACTATGCCAATTCTAGTCACTGTGAGCAAATATCATAGAGTTTGATGTTAGTATTTATATACGTTTTTATTCTTCCTCTTTTTAAATCTATTCCCCTTGGTCTTTTCTTTTTAAATTGTACCCAAGCAGAAAAATTTGTTTAAAAACATTCTGGTTAGCCAGGCGTGGTGGCTCATGCCTGTAATCCCAGCACTCGGGAGACTGAGACAGGAGGATCATTACGCGTTCAAGACCAGCCTGGGCTACAAAGTGAGCTCAAGGCCAGCCTGAACAGCAAAGTGAGACCCTGTCTCAAAAACACAAGGGCCAGGGATGTAGCTCAGTGGCCCAACCACCTGCCTGGCAAGCGCGAGGTCATGAGTTCAATCCTTGGTGCTACAAAAAAAAAAAAAAAACAAAAAAAAAAAACCCTACTGGTTTAAATGTAGTTATTACAGCTAAAACCCCCAAAATTTCAAAAAGGTTTTGTTCCTGCTTCACTGAACAAATATTTACTGAATGTTTTACACGCTGGCACAGTTCTGCACACTGTGGGAAGACTCAAGGATAAGCTCTGCTCTTCTGTCAAGCATGCTACGAAAGGAAGGAGAAACTCTGAGGTAGTGTTTCTTGGACAGAAACAAAACTCCTTGTCCCAGCAGGCCAAGGACAGCGGCTGACATCGGGGAGTGGGATGGGGTCCTCCGAATCATGCTGACAAGAGCGCTGCATACATGCTTCTGGAGGCCTTGCCCTGAATGTGCAGATTCCACCAGCCACACAGAATGAGAGAGTTGGCACACTGGTGCTCTCAGACCTCGTGGAAACAGCGGTGCTGGAGGAGGCAAGAGGGAAGCAGTGTTGACTTCACTTCATTCGGGTAGGGATAAAAACTTCGCACCTTAGAACAGCTGCTCTTGGGAGTGAACAAAGGTTGTGAACCCTCCAGAGAACAGCAGGACGAAAGGAAACTGGACAGCATCTATTCTAACCTCTGCTTTACAGAGGAAGCGAGGCTCAGCAAGGCTATGTGACAGTGGGAGGGAGCATCTAAAAGAAACGCTGCTGCTGTCAACAGAGGCTGGGTGAAGGCCATCACCAGTCATTTGTGTACTAAGATGCATCTGCAGGTGGCCTGGAGACTGAGCCACATCAAGTCCCCCACTTGTGAGCATGTGAGTTGCCAACTTTTACAGGTGTACGCATAAGACTCACTGTTGGCTTACCAGTGATTCTTTCAGAATGGAACTCATTCATAAATTGGGGACTTACCGTACCAAAAATCATGTATCTTGAAAACATACTTCACATTTGAGATAAGCAAAAACATACAAACCTTTGGAACATAGCTTCTAATCTGGACTTGCCCACAACTCAAGTTTCTCATAGATATGAGGTGACAACTGTCATTAGTGTAAGTTCAGTGAGTGAGCCTAAATTAAAATTTCCTATTTACATGACACAAAACTATTTTCCCAACTGGGACAGCTGTGGGTGCCACAAAACCAAAACATGCTACACCCAAGGCCACTGAAACCAGAGACTGCTGTGTGAACACAAAGCAGATGCTGGCTGGACCCATTGGTTAAGCTGAAAAAGACAGTGGGAGACAAAGTCTGAACTGCAGTGCGCACCAGTTCCGTCCCCCAGGACAGCAGGGAGGCAGCCTCTGAGAGCTGGGAGCTCGGGCAGCGGCAGTGCCCGCAGCCCCGCACAGTACCTGTGTTGCAAGTGTCCTTCATCAGCCGGCACCGGTCTTTGACGGAAGACGCGCTTCTTCCCAGCGCCGCCCCTATTGTTGCCCAGTCATTGCCGTGCTTTATCCGGAGCCTAGAACAAGAGTCTGCCAATCAGCATTTGGTTCAACTGTTTTCTCCCTCTCAATTTCATCATTTATTCTTCATTCTTCTTCTTCCCACTTGACTGGTTTGGAAGTTGTGGGCAGCAATACTTTGAGAGCCAAAGTTTGAAAGTGTGGCCTTTTATTGGGGTCCACAGTTGTCTGTGGGTGAAAAAAAAACAGGCAGCAATTGCCCTTTTCCTGGGTCAGAGAAGAAATAAGTAACTTGGATATGTTTTCAAAAAGACCAAATTTTCCTTAGATTACTGACACCATCTCCCAGGCGAGCCCCACATTTCCCTTTGAGTAGACGCCTAACAGCTCTTCCTCAGAGCTGGAGAAGTCCCCAGAGCCCTGTGTCATCAACAGGATCCACTCTCCATCTTTCTTCACGACCCACACCACACATGAAACCATTCTTGATGACCACGCCTTGGTGGAGTAGAGCTGCGCTTCCTGTGAGGAGCAGCGGAGAGGAATAGCCCTAACAAGGCGGAGCCAAGCCCCGCTTTAAACCAGGCCCCAGGCAACTCGACCCTGGTTTTGATCCTAGTATACAAATGCCCCAGATTCAATCGTGCACACCAAAATCAGCATCCCATCTCTCTGGCACTAGCACCTCCACTAGCGGCCAGAGGAAGCATTCAGGGACTGACAGCAGAAGGCAACACACTACTCTGTGTGGACCTAGATCTGACAATCAAGCTTACTGGCAGGACTAAATTACTCCCATCCACCAAAAACCTCTTCAAATTTTCAAGTTAAAGTACATAAAAACATAAGACAAAAGCAAACAACAGTAAGAATAAATGAAAACAAAATTTATAACTTACTCCTTCAGCTTCTCAATTTCTTCAGGTGTATATCTAGAATTTCAGAGAAATTTTTTAAAAAATCAATTAAAATAAGGAATGCAAAAGCCTTAATAAAAAAATCAGGATTTCATTTAGGGAGCTAAATGTTAGTAAGTACACATAAAGTAACCTATTTTAAGTGAAACACTAAAAGTTAAATGCTTCTATTTTATTAATTAAAAATAGCGACTACTTTTAGTTACAGTAAAATTAAGCATTGTACAAATTTCCTTTAGGAACACTTAATGTTTAAAACATTTATTTGTTCTGTGCTGCCTAACTCTTTCTTCACTTCAAAGTTAGGTTTAGGCACACTGAAATGATAATTATTCCAAACTTATGTCTTTTGTAAAATACAGGTAAAAAGAAAAAACAAAATATATGGAAAATTCTCTTAAGGCAATGAAAAAATTAAATTCTCTTCATTTCCTGTCACCAGGCATGTACATCTGATATACTTT
>RJWT010032076.1:0-14219 GCA_004365215.1 Cuniculus paca | reverse complement strand
TGACCTCAGCTTTCCTCTGTTTTCTTTATTTTCCAGTCCTCTCTCAGGTGCTCCCCACCCCACCAGAAACTTCAATAGCTGCGCTGGATGCAGCACCCACCAAAGGACTTGAGGATTAAGACCAAATCCAAACCTCTTTTTCTAAATTCTACTGATTGGTTAATAAGAATGGTGAAGCCAATCTGAAATAATCAAATTAAGTCATATAAAAAATGACAGTAAACCAGACCAGCAATTGTGTCTGTGCTCAATAAATATTCATTTAAGAAAATTATGTCAAACTCATTACAGTCAGCATTCTCAAAGGTTAAAAAGCTTCCTCTTAAATCCCTACATTGTACATTATAACTCTATTTCCCACATATCGATTTTATGTCAGTTCTCTTTTAACATCCTTTAAAAACCAGCTTACTCAAAGACAAACTTTCCACTCCCCAACCTGGCCCTCGAGAGTGTTTGATCTGTCCCCAAATTCAGAGGTGGAAAATGCAAACCCTGCGGTGTCCAGGTAGGTTATAAAATGAGAAAGGCAGTTAGGATGTTAGCTTGGCAATAGTTTCAACCTCAGTATGAAGCACATTGCAGAAAGTGCAACAGACAGACCCTGAAGGCCCTGGCCAAATGATGAAGGACACTGCTTTGGCTCAAACTGCCTGACAACAAAGGATGATGGAGATTTTCTTTTTTCTTTTTTTTTTTTTTCCAGCACCGGGGATTGAACTTGTGACCTCATGCTTGCCAGGCAGGCACTTAGGCCACTGAGCTAAATCCCGAGCCCTTGTCTTTTTGAGACCGGGTCTCGCTATGCCGTTCAGGCTGGCCTTGAGCTCACTTTGTAACCCAGGCTGGTCTTGAGCATGCAACAATCCTCCTGCCTCAGCCTCCCGAGCGCTGGGATTACAGGCGTGCGCCACTAGGCCCAGCAGGACGATGGAGATTTAGGGGAAATTTCTTTTCAGAAAAGCAGGAAATTCAGAATTTTTGGCAAAATCTCCCAGTTGCCATATATTGAAAATGCTTTCAAATGTCAAATTCATATCTTACATCAAATTCCTCCCTGTTCAGTGTGGACTGCTAGTCCATATCTTCACCTGTACATATCTAAAATCAACATTAAATGAATTCATTGGTCATTGTCATCCTTACACAATGTGTCCAGTGGGCCAAGTTTCTGAAATTAACCAAGCTTACTGTCCTCCTTCCGGTTCCCCAACTTACCAAAATCTTCAGGGACAGCCTGAACTGTCCTCCTGGGAGTCTTCCCCAACCATCAGATCACCGGCATCTCTGCTGCCCCTGCTTTATATTCATATCACTGAACAATTGAGCATGGATGTCTATATTTTTACTGAAACTTTTGAATGCATGTTGCTCACAATTAACTACTTCATGTGTGACTTAGGGATGGACAGAGTTAAAAGGAAGGACTCCATATAAGATGAGCAACTCCTATACCACCAGGGATGAACTTTGCCAGTAACAAGAAGGTAGCCTCAAGAGCAAGGAAAGGGGATGGAGGCCAGGACTGGTGGCACAGGCCCATAATTCCAACACTCTGGAAGGCTGAGGCAGGAGGATTGCTAGTCAAGCCAGTCTGTGCAACCTGACCAGACCATGCCTGAAAATAAAAAAAATAAAGACTAGCGATGTCCCTCAGTGCAAAGGCCCTGTGTTAAACCCGCAGTACCACCACCACCATCACATTAAAAAAAAAAAAAAAAGGAAGAAACCTATCCTGCTGATGGTACCTCTTCTTTGGCTCTCAGGAGCCCTGTGACCATTCTCCTGGTTTCCTAAGGGCTCTCCCTGCAGAAGGGCAAAGTCACAGAAAAGAAGTCTGCTTGTGAGCCCCATAATTAGAGGTCAGGGATGTCACAGAAATCACCAGCAGGCCCTAGTTCCCAACCTGGAATGGGGTCCAGGATGACTCAGCACCCTCATGCCTAGCTCCAAACTCTAACCATGGAGTGAAGCCTTTGTCTCCCCCGCCCCCGCAGTGGAGGAGGGTCTGTCTCTAACCCTGTGAGCATAGCTCTGCCTTAGCCTGTCCCCAAGAGAAAAACGGGCACTCACAGCACAAGGGTTGCAGTCTGCGGTGCCTGAGGCCAAATCTGGGGGAACTAAGTGCAGAAGTGCAGGAAAGACCTGCACAGAGCTACAAGGAAGGCCAACCCACCGACCAGAAGTACCCTAGCTGGTCTGCATTATATCTGGAGGGGCGACAGAAAGGGGAAACAGGAAGTGACCGCAGAGGCCTCTGGGAAGTGTAGTTTGGAAGAGAGATGTGAGTCGTTGGCTTCTGCTCAGCTCGCAGATGCAGCTGACTTGTGAATCACACAACCAACCAAGTTCAGGAGCCTCTTGTTAAGATGCATAAACCAAGAGGTTCACAGGTTTCTCTTCAGAGGGAATGCCCAAGGATTCAAATGGTATGCATTGATCTGCAGCGGCACAGGTGAGCTAAACTCATTCTCGAAAGCCTCCGCCGGGGTGCGCCCTGCCCACAGAAACTAGGTTCCGAGGGCCCAGGCCTAAACTCAGAGGGTGTGGGCGTTCAAGCCAAGACATTTGGCGGGTGGGACAAGTAGGTTGATGTTGTGAAGCGACCTTGGGCTTTGGGGCTACACCGGCTCTGTGTTCCCAGAGTAGGAGGATGGGCCAGAACTGACAGAACTCCAAGAATTTTCCGAACGACAGTGTTGGTTTGGTCTAAACGCCAAAAATGGGGATGGGGAGACTCTGGTCCTGTATTCTCAGTATTGTAGGAGGTGGGAATGACTGGGTTTAGGGCAAACAACAAAAGATTTCCCTGATGATGGTGGTGGCGAAGATCCTCGGCGGTTTATGTTGGAGGCTGGAGAACCCACGAAGCTTGGAGGAAACTTCTCCTCCAGTGCGTGTGGAGATGGTAGGAAGAGTGAAGAGAAGGCATAATTTTGACTTTTGTTCACCGTGGAGTTTTGCTTTTTTTTTTTTTTTTTTTTTTTGGTCTTTTTGAGACAGGGTCTCACTATGCAGTTCAGGCCGGCCTTGAACTCACTATGTAGTCCAGGCTGGTCTCGAACTTGCAACTGATCCCCCTGTCTCAGCCTCTCTTGCTGGGATTACACGCATGCGCCACGACGCCTAGCTGCATTTTTTTTAAAGGTAGTATTTATCTTAGTAACTGAGTTTTTTTGTTTTGTTTTGCTTTGATTTTCTGGTTTTTCTGGTGCCTCCTTAAGTTTTGTACCCATAGTCTCAACCCTAATGAAAAATATGAATAGATCTGATCTGTTATATGAACCTCACTGGTACCCATTGGTCTGTACCCATAAGTAGGAGGTAAGGACCTGGCTTCTGGGCATTAAATAGCCAGGAAGGGTGCTTTAGGAGCTTTTCCTAAATTGTTAAATGGTTAACGATTTTTAGCTTTTCCTTTCCTGACTTCCTTAATAGGCACAATTTCCTGGTAACTATTCCTTCCAAAGCCCCATCCCCAAAGCACCTCCAAGACCTTATCATGTTGCCGATATTCAAAGATTGTTGTTTTGTGTGTGTCTGCTAGGGATTGAACCCATGGCCTCGCACGTGCTAAGCTTGCATTCTACCACTGAGTAATAACTCCAGCTGCTATGTTGGCATTTAAAGTAAACAAACAAAAACAAAAAACTAAAACTTTCTGGTTTTTCACACACACAAAACTATGTATGCACACACATATATCATTTATGCTGCTGTGCAACTGCTAAACTATGCAGTTGTTGCCGAAGACTAAAAATGACCAGAACATTAAGTCTATACTTTTATGTTCTTTTGACAAAATCAGGAAAAATACAATTCCAGAAGCACTCAATGATTATTGCTTACTACTGTCAATGGACAAATAATTTACAGATATTATTTGACTTTATTTTTGATTCCAGCATTGGGTGACACTTTATAAATCAGAATAAATATTCCAGTGAGCCAAGAAGAGGAGGTTTGGTTTTATAAACAAAAGAACTGGCTGAAGAAAGTAAGCAAGAAAGGAGAAGGAAATATCAAAATTACTATCCTTGAAAAGGAAGGGACAGGGAGAGAGAACAAAGAAAAATAACTAATTAACATCAGGTTACTTCTGGGTATTTTGTTGATGCTTTTGTAAGGGTTAAAGGAAAAGAAACTGCCTTATTATACCAACTGAAACTAATCTGGGAAATTTGGCGCTCTCTCAATTTCTCAGAAGACAAGATAGAAAGGGCTTTTTACTTGGTAATATGGAACTTTAACGTAAGTAACTCTCTGTCAGGAGTTACTATACTGTCAGGAGCTAGCACAGGAGCTAGCACAGGAGCTTAGTCCAAAACAATGGCCTCCTGTAAATTGTATTGAATATTACCTATACTTATGAGTTTTGTTTTTCATTAGTCAATAAAATTTACTCTTCCACTAAAAAAAGAGAATAAGAAGCAGCAGCAGCACAGTAACATCTGCCTGGTTTCTCTTGCAATGTTTTTTTGTTTTGTTGGGTTTTTTTTGGTACCAAGGATCGAACTCATGACCTCACACTTGCCAGGCAGGCGCTTATGCCGCTGACCTAAATCCCCAGCTCATCTCTTACAATGTTTGCTCCTAGCCGTGCTGTGATATGAGGAAGCCCACGCCAGAGAGTTCACATGTAGGTGTTTTGACTGATAGCTCCCGCTCAGGTAGGTGTTCTAGCTGACAGCATCATACAACAGGAATGAGTCAATAAGGCTTTGAGATGACTCTAGCCCTATTGAAAAGTATAGTTTTTATCTGGCCAAGGTTTTCATGTTATTATGGAAGTAAAAGTCCTTCATATTCCCCTAAATTCTTTTTATAAAAAGTATTGACTTTGTTCACATATTTTAGAAATGAAATTGTTTTTCTCTTTTTGGAATACTGCAGGTGAAACCCAGAACCTCTGCACTGGGCTGCATCCCTAGCTCCCTTCTTTATTTTTTAATTTGAGACAGTTTCTGGCTAAATTGCTCAGTCTTGGCTTGAACTTTCTTTCTGCCTCAGTCTTCCAGAGTGCTGAGATTATAGGCACGTGTCACTACATCTGGCTACAGGCATCCCATTTTTAAAATTTTTACTTGGATAAAAAAATCACCATAATAGTCACCTTTTTAAAATGTTTAGTTTAAACTGGGCATGGTGGTACACACATGTAATCTCAACATTTGGGAGGCTGAGGCAGGAGGACTGCTGTGAGTTCAAGGCCAGCCTGGGTTACAAAGTGAGACTCTGTCTCAAAAACCAAAAAAAGAAAGAGAAAAAAAAAAAAGACAAACCAACAGCCAGCATCATATTAAATGGTCAAAAACTGAACAATTTCACTCTAAAATCAGAAACAAGACAAGGATGTCCACTATCACCACTCCTATTCAATATTGTGTTGGAAACATTAGCCAGAGCAATTAGACGAGAGAAATCAAACGAATAAAGATAGAAAAGGAAGAAGTTAAATTACCATTATTTGCAGATGACATGATACTCTACATAGAAGACCCCCAAAACTCCACTGAAAGACTTCTAGATGTAATAACCAAATTCAATAATGTAGCTGGATACAAAGTCAACACTCAGAAATCAATAGCATTCCTGTACACAAACAACAAACTCACTGAGAGAGAAATAAGACAAACCACACCCTTCACAATAGCATCCAAAAAAATAAAATACTTAGGAACCAATCTAACAAAGGAAGTAAAAGATCTATACAGTGAAAGTTACATTACTCTGAAAAAAGAAATCAAAGAGGATTTCAGAAAATGGTAAGACATTTCCTGTTCATGCATAGGAAGAACAAACATTGGGAAAAATGGCCATTCTCCCAAAATTGTTATACAGATTTAACGCAATTCCAATGAAAATACCATTTTCATACCTCACAGATCTAGAGAAATCATTCCTAAAATTCATCTGAACCCAGAAGAAACCTAGAATAGCAAAGGCACTTCTGGGCAACAAAGACAAGGCAGGAGGCATCACAATTCCTGACTTGAAGTTATCCTACAAAGCTACTGTGATAAAATCAGCATGGTACTGGAATAAAAACAGACTTGAAGATCAACAGAATAGATTAGACAATATATCCACAAGTATAAACACACTCAGCCACCTTATATTTGACAAAGGAGCCAAACATGTTCACTGGAAGAAAGATAGCCTCTTTAATAAATGGTGCTGGAAAAACTGGCTTTCCATATGCTGAAAACTAAAACTAGACCCATGCCTATCACCATGCACTAAACTAAAGTCAAGATGGATCAGAGATCTAAATATTAAAATAGAAACATTAAATCTGCTGGAAGACAAAGCAGGTAGAAACCTTGAAGACATAGGGGTAGGCAGAGAATTCATAAACAAAAATCAAACTACACGGGAAATACTTATCAGAATCAACAACTGGGATCTTGTCTTATTAAAAAGTTTTTGTATGTCAAAAGAAATCTCCAATAGCGTGAAAAGAAAACCCACTAATTGGGAAAAAATCTTAGTCAACTGTCCCTCAGACAAAGCACTTCTATCTAGAGCATATATAGGATTAAAAAAAAAATCAGGTCCCCAAAATTCAAAGACCCATTCCAAAAATGGACATCTGAGGTGAATACACACTGCTCAGCTGAAGAGATACAAATGGCAAATAAATACATGAAAAAATGTTCAGCATCATTGGTCATTAGAGAAATGAAATTAAAACAACACAGAGATTCCATCCCACTCCAGAAAGAATGGCCACGATCAAGAAAGCAACCAATAACAAATGCTGGAGAGGCTGTGGGGAAAAGGGAACCCTTCTGCACTGTTGGTGGGAGTGCAGACTGGTGCAACCACTGTGGAAATCAGTGTGGAGGTTCCTCAAAAATCTGGGATTGGAAGTCCCATTTGACCCAGCTATCCTGCTTCTGGGCATATTCCCAGAAGAACTGAAAACATACCACAGTGATATATGTGCACCCATGTTTATAGCAGCACAATTTGTAATAGCCAAATCTTGGAAACCACCCAGATGACCATCAACTGGGGAATGGATAAAAAAGATGTGGTATTTTTATACAATGGAGTAATAAAAAAGGATCACATTGAGGCGTTTATAGGTAAATGGATACAACTTGAGACATTCTCATAAATGAAATAAACTCACATGTGTAAATACCATATTGTTTCCCTAGTGTAAAAAACTGAAAGAGTAAATAAGATCCAAAATCTTCAAAAAATATTGTGAAAGGGTAAGAAACTGCTCAAGGGGAAAAATAACTCAGGGAAAAGGAGAAAAGAAGGAAGGAGAAAGAAAAAAAGATATAAATTTGGATATATACACTTAAGATAGCTAAGATGATTATACTACTAATTCTATTAGTTCTTGGAACAAAACAGTTAACACTTACAGGGTTAGATCAATTTTGCATGTGTATATCTGGTAATCTGAGTAACTCTTTAGAAGATAACTTTGTTAAGTTCCTACCACCTTGTTTTGAAAGCCTAAACTGTTATTGTTTTGAGTTTTTTTGTTATTTGTGTCTTTTGCTCCTTGTTTTTCTTGCATTTTTTGTTTTGTTTTTTCCTCTTTAAAAAAGAAGTTTAGGTTAGTAGCTTTCAACAATAAAGTTATATGACCTACATCACTGATTCCACAGCATATTTTTTTGAGACAGGGTCTTGCTTTGTAGTGCAAACTGGCCTCCAACTCATGGCAATCCTCCTGCCTTAGGCTCCTGAGTGCTGGGATTGTAGGTGTGTGCCACCACGCCTGGCTTACACAACATTTTTATCAAACAAAAAAGTAATAGTTCTTTCAGTTTAAATATATAGTCACTTCAATTTCTCATTCTCCATGTCATTCATTGTTCTTATTTCACCACCAGAATAAACTCAAGGTTGTCTTTTTCTGTTGCTTTTTATAACTAATAATACTTTTCTCTTCCCACAATTCAGATTTTACTTGTTTTAGCTCTTTAGATTCTATGTTGATTTTATCAATACTTTTTATAATCTTAATATCGGCATGTGTATTGGATTTTAAAACTTGTAGTTTTAATTTTTTTGGTACTAGAGGCTGAGTGCAGAGCCTTCACACTGAGCTACATCCCCAGCCTGTTTTGTTTTATTTTCAGACAGGGTCATTTTAAATTGCCCAGTCTACAGCTACAAAGTGAGCTCAAGGCCAGTCTGAATGGCATAGTGAGACCCTGTCTCAAAAAGACAAAGGCCAGGGATTTAGCTCAGCTTGCCTACATGGCAAGCGCGAGGTCAGAAGTTCAATCCCCAGTGCCATAAATAAATAAATAAATAAATAAATAAATAAATAAATAGCCAGTCTAGACTCAGACTTATGATCCTCCTCCGTCAGTGTTCCAGAATGCTGAAATTACAGATGTGTACCACTACATATGCTAATATAGTTTTCACTGCCACTCATAGGTTTTTTAGTTCTGTTCTGTTTCCTTCACATTTGTTCTCAGTTTCACTCACATTCACATGTGAATTTTCTTTCCTTGAGCCATTTAAGAAAATATTAAATTAATATTCAGATATTACATGGTTCCCTTATTGTTACTGTTTTCCGCATTCTGGCAAAAGAATGTGACCTATATGCTTTTTTCTTTTTCTTTTTTTTTTTTTTTAATTTTAAAGAAAACAAAACAAGCTTTTTTCTTCTTTGGAAAAATTAGGGAAAATGTCATCTCTTTCTGCTGGTTTTTTGTTTTTGGTGGTGGTGGTATGTTTTGTTCTGAGATGCTGACTTGCTATGTAGGTCCTTGAACTCATGACCATCCTCCTGCCTCAGTCTCCTGAGTGCTGGGATTACAAGTGTGCATCACCACACCTACTACTTCTTGCTGTTTTGACAGCTGTGCTTTCAATTGTCTATCATTCTGTCCTTAAGGTTTCAGACTTGCATTCTTTGTACAGCATGAAAGATGAAGTTTAAATAAACACAACCCACATAAATTTTTTTCTCATTAAATTCCCTGCTGAATAACAAGTATTGGAGGAAAGACTTTCTCCTTCCTATAGTTATTACAATTATTTCTCTTTTTCTATTATGACCTCTCTGATTTTGAAGGTAAACATGATTAAAATATTTTCCACAAATCATAATGGAGATAATTATGTCAATAGAGAAAAACTTTTATTAAACATATACTATTTGATAAGAATATGTGTAAGTAACCTACATTTATTAGTCCATTGATTTCTCACAGCAAACCAATGCATACACGATTGTATATATTTATACATAAGAAATGAAATACCACTAACATGTATCAGAAAAAAATTTAAATACCTGGAAAAATAAACAACACTTTTATAACAATGACTACCTTACTAGTATGGCTTTAGACTTTGAGTTAGTGAAAAGGAACAAAATAGTTTGTAAGGAGACAATATGGATACCTGTAGCAATTAAAATAAATGTTTTTGTTTTGTTTTGTTTTGTTTTGTTTTTTGTGGCACCGGGAATTGAACTCACGACCTTGTGCTTGCCAGGCAGGCCAATGAGCTAGATGCCCAGCCCTGGTGTTTTTTGAGACAGGGTCTCACTATGCTGTTCAGGCTGGCCTTGAGCTCACTTTGTAGCCCAGGCTGGTCTCGAACTCACAATGATCCGCCTATCTCAGCCTCCCGAGTGCTGGGATTACAGGCGTGAGCCACCACGCCTGGCTTAAAATAAAAGTTTTAAAAGAAAAAAATTCCAAGAATCCAGAGATAAATTTTGGGTTTTACTAGTGAGGACAACTTACATAACTACAAAAATGTAGCGGCAACTATAACATGAATAATAGCCATCTTAAAAAGTTACTAAGTGTGTTATTAAAAATAAAATGTATTTATTGAAAACCATGACTTTTGGCATGATAAAAGGAGGTGAAGGTACAGCATGCATACCAAAATACATTTCCTTAAAAAATGAACAGTTCAGCAGAATTTCTTCTATGAAATTGAGAGTAGTCATCAATAGTATAGTTACAATTAATTTTTAATTCTAGTTTCTGGTTTTCTATGTCATTGATAAAAATAAAAACTAGTGAAATGAAACAAAAAGATTAATACTGACTTCAAAAACAAAATTATAATTTCACAAAGAATTTAAAATTATCAAAAATCACACAAAACAGTATAATACTGGGGCAAGCACAAATATATAGGTCAGAAAAAGAGAAGACCTTCCTAAAAACACGCAAAGGCAAACAAGAATATAATGTATCTCCCAAACAATGGGAGACTAGTTATTGAATAATTTGCATTGGACTTTTTTTTTTTTTGTGGCACCAGGGATTGAACTCGTGACCTCGCGCTTGCCAGGCAGGTGCTTAGGCCACTGAGCTAGATCCCTGGCCCAATAATTTGCATTGATATATGACTAGAGGATGTCAATTTATATATATATATATGTGTGTATATATGTATATATATATATATTTTTTTTTTAATGCAGGGTCTTACTATATAGTTCAGCCAGGCCTTGAACTTACTTTGTTGCCCAGGTTGGCCTTGAACTCACAGTGATCCTCCTGCCTCAGCCTCCCAAGTGCTGGGATTACAGGCATGTGCCACCCTGCAGGGCATCAGTTTATACTCTGAATGCATAACCTACAGTGAAATGCATTTGGACTGAAAACTTAAATATAAAATAAACAAAACATAGTGGAGGAGGGTAACATCAAATATCAATGTTTCTCTAAAATGTTAAGAGTGTGACAAGAGTTATAGTTTTTATTATTCATTAGTATGAGTTCCCTGATGGCGAATGAGATCTGAGCCACTACTAAATGCCTTCCCACATTCCTTACAGTTATGCGGCTTTTCCCCTGTATGAATTCTCAAGTGTCGAGTAAGGTTTGAGCATTTATTAAAGGCCTTTCCACATTCATTACATTCATATGGTTTTTCATCTCTATGGATTCTCTGATGTTGAAAAAGTTGTGAGTTCTGAGTAAAGGCCTTCCCACATTCAAGACATTCAAAAGGTTTCTCACCAGCATGGATTCTTTGATGTTGACGAAGTTGTGAGCTCTGAGTAAAAGCCTTCCCACATTGTTTACAATTATAGGGTTTCTCACCGGTGTGAATTCTCTGATGATTAATAAGTGCTGAGCCATTACTAAACGCTTTTCCACATTCCTTACATTCATAGGGTTTCTCACCAGTGTGGATTCTCTGATGCTGAACTAGCTTTGAGCTCTGAGTAAAGGCTTTGCCACAATCCTTACATTCATAGGGTTTTTCACCTGTATGAATTCGCACATGTTGAAAGAGTTGTGAGCTTTTAGTAAAGGCTTTCCCACATACTTTACATTCGTATGGTTTTTCGCCAGTGTGAATGCGTTGGTGGTCAATAAGATTTGAGCAATAACCAAAGGCTTTCCCACATTCTTTACATTCATAGGGTTTCTTACCAGTATGAATTCTTTGATGTTGAGAAAGGTATGAGCTATAGCTAAAGGCCTTTCCACATTCTTTACATTCAAAGGGTTTTTCACCAGTATGAATTTTTAGATGCCGAGTAACATGTGAACCACAACTAAAAAATTTCCCACACTCTTTACATTCATAAGATTTTTCACCAATATGAATTTTCTGATGTTGAATAAATTGTGAGCTCTGACTAAAGGCCTTTCCACATTTTTTACACTCATAGGGTTTCTCTTCATTATTAATTATCTGATCCAGAGTAAGGAATGTCTGTTGAATAAATGTGGGCATATATTCATGAGTAAATATTTCTTGGTTTAAATGACCATTTTGGTATCCCAATTGTCTTGTAAAATGACTTCTATATTCCAAAACATCTCTAAAACTGGAGGATTCAAGGCTGTGCTTTGTAAGACCCATTATTTCCCTCTGACATGACTCTATTTCATAAACTTCCTTCTTGAGAGATAATAACTTGCTTTCACACATTGATTCCAGATCTGAAAAGAAAAGAAAGTCATAAATACTCTTTTTCCATCCTATTTGTGGAAAGTTAAACGTTTATGATAGATATGGAAAAAATTAAAGTGACAACAACATCTAGTAGGTAAATAACGTACAGTTATCAGGGATACTTGTTTAATCTGAAAAAAGGACAAGAAATGCATAGAGATTAACAAGATATAATGCAAGAAAGAGAGGGGAGACTATGGAAATAAGTTACCATAACAAATTCTCAAATACAGATGTGGGTATGAATCATCTGGAAAGGCTGAATTAAACTGTGCATTTCTTTTAATGGGCTATGTGTAGCTTCTTCCTGCCAGTTTATTTATTTGTCTTTGACGAGGCCTTATCTTCAGGGTGTGGACCTGGTTGGTTAGGAGGAGCTTTATTCATAGCTAGCTTAGAGTTAGTAAAGGGATGTATGTGTATGTTTTGTTGTAATATAGTGACACTAGAGAAAATATACCTACACACACACACACACACACACACACACATATATATGAATATAAGTATATTTTTATACATAGAACAAGAACCTCCCCCAAAGTTAGGTAACCACTCTCCCCGCTCTGTCTCCCCTGCATTCAATTGAAGCTGGGGAGAGATGCCTACTTTAGCTTCTTGGTTTCCTTATATAAGTTTAAATAATAAAAGAGGAAAAAATACTACCAAGGAACTGAATCTGAAATATGGATAAAAGAGTTTGCAGGGGAAGTGAAAGGTACTTTCCAACTTGAAATTAAGAGGTGGTCCAGCATTCAGGAGGCTGAGGCAAGAGGATTGTTGTGAGGACAAAAGTAGGAGAAAGAGTAGTGAGGGAAGAGACAAAACAGGGTATTTCATGGCAAAAGGACTTAGTTTCTTCCCCAGGTGCATGTCAAAGGTGTTGTTTCCTTATTGACAAACTAAGTTCTCTTTAGTCACTGCTCTGTCTGGTGACTTCCTCTTACCTAAACACAGGCCTCTTGTAAGCTCTCTGCCAAGCATCCAGGGCTCTTTCCCTTGTTCCAATAGGGAGATAACTTGAGGCTTAGGAATGTAAAGTCCTGCTCATGAGAAAAGATATGGAACATGGTTATGATGTGGGGAAATCAGATCCAGTCTCTTGGTGATCAAGGAAGAAATTTCACTACAAAAACAGCCAAAGAAGATGAAGATGAAGCTTCAGCCATAGCACACTAAAGTTGCCCATTTTCCATGCTTCCTTTTCATTCTAGCTGAAACCATTTATCTGAGAATAAGGAGCAGAAATTCAGCTAAAAGCAGAGATTCCAGAGAACAATGAATTATTGGTATAGATGCCCCTACCCAGGGAGATGAGGTTTCTGTAGTTCTCCAACATCACATCTCTGTATAAGTCCCTCTGAGCAGAGTCCAGGCATTCCCACTCCTCTTGAGAGAAGTCTACGGACACATCATTGAACATCACTGATCCCTGAAAACAGTAAACACATGTACTAGCTGTGAAATGAAAGAAATACTTAAGAAACTATTGTGCTTATAGCTGGGAGTGGTGGCATGTGCTTGTAATCCCAGGTAGTTGGGAGGCTGGGGTGGGAAAATTACTTGAGCTCATGAGCTCTAGACCAGCCTAGGCAGTACAGTGAGACTCCAATTCATACATATGCCCAAAAAGACACTATCTCACAGGGTAAAGCAAATATCATCACCACTGAGAATCAGTATCTTTGGGAAGTTTTTAAATTAATTTTTTTGTATTTTATGGAAAAACAAAATTTCATAACAAAGTAACAGAAGAATAACAATAGTTAACACATTAGATGTTGTTATCTTTAAAGTAGTTGCTCAGGGCCGGGGATCTAGCTCAGCAGCACAGCGCCTGCCAGGAAATCATGAAGTCCTGAGTTCAATTCCCCGTACCAAAAACAAAACAAAACAAAAATAAATAAAGTAGTTGCTCAGGGGAAAACCAGTATCTTTGGATGTCAGAAATAGATGCAAGAGTACTAAGTTAATTTTATACTAAACAAATTCCTAACTCTGTCCACTGAGTATGCCTAGAAATGATGACTAAACAAGCAGCACACAGCACTCTATTATAGTTTTCTAAATACCATTTTCAAATAAAAGGAACCAAAGTTCTTTGGCGAAAGAGCTAATTTTTAGAATTAAGCTAGAAATGCTCAGGATGAGTCTTAATACCTTCTTGTACTGAAAAGCAAGAACAATGTCAAAAACTATTAGGATCATGCTGAAAAACCTCAGAAGCCAACTTTAAGACATTTCCCTTGGCCCAAAGTGGTACATTCACCAAATTATAAGGATAATAACTATAA
>RJWT010032075.1:0-14213 GCA_004365215.1 Cuniculus paca | reverse complement strand
TACCAGCCCTACTTTAAATGCCACTGGGAGTGTAAAAGCGTGAGCTTTCACATCTAGGCTAATGTGGGGCTGAATAAACTGCTCTCTGACTGTGGGCAACTTTAATTTATGCATCTTAGTTTCTTTTTAAAGATGACAGGCTTGGACTGGGAATATAGCTCAGTGGCACAGCCTACCTGGAAAGTGCAAGACCCTGAGTTCAATTCCCAGTACAAAAAAAACAAAAAACAAAAAAGACAGGCCTGCTTTTTGGGTTTTGGGATGATAAAGTGAGTCAATATTAGAATATAGGAACCTACTAGGAAGCCTAACAGGGCAGAGGGAGGTACAGTATTTGATATTTACTATTATAATTTTGTAGACAATTGACATGAAATTTAAAAGGACATTAAATATTTGAGGAGTGGTAAAATTGTAAGTATACTACTTTGTAAAAGTTGCTGTTTGGAATTTATATTCTTAATGCCTCATTTAGCTTGAATTGCATTGAGATCTAAGTTCCCATATGTTTTCCTGAGTTTAGCCACCAGAGATACTCTTCTGAGAATTGGAGAGAAAATATAGACAAAATCACAGTATAAGTTGAACTTTATACATTTTAATAGTCTTTTTTTCTCTTTTTTTGAGTTTTAATTGGGAGGGAGCAGTTGGACAACACCTCAACTTACCCCAACTACATTTGTATGTTTACACTTACAGATTCCTTCAATACATGTAATCTAAATATCTTTTGCCTGTTATTGAAGTAAAAGATTCATAAAGAAAAGTCAGGAAACTGTAGCATTTTAAGCCTTGTGTGATAATACTTATGAGGTATGTTTTGTGAGTTGTGTTTTAGCTACTTTGGTCAGTTTTTTTGTGTAGTTAACTTTGGAAAGATACTAAATGTAGGGTTGATGGATATGTTTATGCATATTTCTTTTCATTTATTCGTTCTACATTTAAGTGGTTGACTTCCTAAGAAATATGTGAATGACCAGTGAGTGAAGGAATAATACAGTGAATAGCTTTGGTGATACCTATTAATATTCAAAGGTAGGTTTTTAGATATCTCTGCTATAACAAATACAAGCACAAAAACACTGTATAAGTGGTTTTGGTTGCTGGTTTTTTGAGGGTGTATCTAGAATCCCACAGCATATTTTATTTAATGTAATGGTAGCATCTGATCGTTTGTAGTGTGACTTACATTAATTTAGATGACAATTTCTGTTTACACATACAGAAGTGGAGAAAGAGGTCTGTAATCTGTTACACAGTTGTAATACCATATACTGTATAACTTGCCTTGGGATTTGCAAGGTCGTCTTCTTTTTTAAAAAGCAAAATAAAAAAGGATAGAAATGATACAGAATTGCAAAAAAAAGTAGGAAATTAACCCTAATTAATATATTGCTTATCGTTATCTTAGAAGTAGTTGTTTAGGTTACAAGATTTAGTCATAAAAATGATTAAGCAATCAAACAGTGAAAGCACAAACTTCTTTTGGATGAACTAACAGAGATGATTAGTATAGCTATTTATCTTGTATATACATACATATATATGTATACCTATATACATATAATCTTTTTCCTTCCTCTTTCTCTCCTTTCCCCTATCCTAGTTCTTTCCTTTTGAGCACTTTCTTTCTCTTTCATTATTACAATTTCTATTGTACACTTACTACTCTTTCAGGTGTTTTTTTTTTTTACACTAGGGAGACAATACGATATTTTAAATGTGAGTTTGATTTATTTCACTTATGAGTATGGTCTCAAGTTGCCTTGGAGGTTCTTCTTGATCATAATACTGTTTTCCAAACTTTTTTTGTAACTTGTGTTTCACTTAATATACCATAATCCTTTGCTGTTTACACTCTCCACTCTTGTGGAGGTGACTAAGACATTGACTACCAGAGCATGCATTATAGTCATTCAGAGACTACACAGAAGAGAAGTTATGTTCATTCAACAATTTACAACTCCTGGATCATTGCTATGCATTGGAAATGGATCTTTTTTCCCTGCTGGGTAAAATAAAGTTATTAAGGCAAATAAATATCTATAGTCAATATGTCCTCAACCCCGATAACAGAATCTAGATTTTAAAAGTAATATTGCAGTTTCGGAGGTCTGCACACTGTGTTGCTGTTTGTAAATTATTATCTTGAATCATTTTTTGTGCTTATTGCTCTTTGTTTTTTAGATTCATCAACAGAGTACCACCCCATTACAGTTTTAGTGGTCTTATCACTTTCTTTTTATTTACTTGGTCCATTTTAATGTTAAGTAGTTGCTTGCCAGCTTCAAAAGATATGATATAAAATAATATGTATTTGTATGAAATATCTATGTAAAAAAATATAAAATAGTATGTATTTGTATGAAATATCTCTGTAAAAAAATATATTGCCTCCAGGACCACATTATGAGTGACTTCACTGAGTTAGATATGTAGATGTCATCAATATGGAATAAAATATGACATCCTCAGAAAGTTAGAAGCTTGAACCTGTGAATTACCATTTCTTGATTATCTTTTATGAGAGCAGTGGCATAGATTAAAAGGTTGGTTGTAGTGGAAAATAAACCTATCGTTTGAATCTTGGTGGTTTTTTTTTTTTTGATGGTTCTAATGATTAAGCCTAGGGCTTTTGCCCTGAAGTACAATTCCATCCCTTTTATTTTTGAGACAAGGTCTGACTAAGTCACTTCTTAATAACACAACTTTGGTGAAGTCCTTGGCTTCTCTGGGTATTATTGTTACTATTTTTTGGTTCGAAAAATACATATTTCAAACAGTTGTGGAAATTAAATGAGATATTTGCATAGCATTTAGTGTAGACACTCACTGGTATGTAACAATAGTATATACTCCAGGATATTGAGTTATTTTGTATATCGTGAATTAATGAAGCCTTTTATATTAGTGGCTTTAGCATATCATTTCTACTGCTATGATAGAGCTTATTAAAAGTCATGATGTATTTCTAATTTTTTTTTAACTGGAGATTGAACCAGGGCTTCATAACTGCTAGGCAGGTGTTCTACCACAGAGCTATATCTTTTAGCCCTTTGTTTTTTCTGTTTTTCCAAGGTCTTGCTAGATTTCCCAGACTGGTACTTGTCATCCTCCTGCCTTCGCCTCCTAAATTAGTGAGATTATATGTGTGCACCACCATACCTGGCTCAACTAGTATTTTTTAAGTAGAAGTAGGTGAGCCATAATCTTACTATTGACTCAGATGGCTCTACTTGTTTGTTTTTTTTATCCTTGAGACTATTTTGTACATATAGCCTACAGATTTTTTTTTCTCATTTTAAAATTTACACTTAAAAATTATATACATTTATGGGGGTATTGTGATGAGTTGATATTTGTAATATAGTGTTCAAATCAAAGTAAGCATGTCTGTCACAAAAATTTTAAAACAGAGTGTTGAGTTAATGTTACTTCTTAATTTGTGGCCCACTTTTCTTATTGGATCGTGAAATGGCCCTCTGTTTCATTTATTTTTTGTTAGAATTCTTGTTTGACTTTTATGCAGGGGACAAGTGATTAAGGAACTTTCTTCTTCTGTTGCCAAGGATCTGAGGTTAAGAGAAACGAGAGTATATTATCATAATAGGATATTAGAAATGGAAGAGTTTTACAATGTCCTCTAGCTATTACTTCTTAACCCTTTAAAAAATGCTTCAAAACTTTCCATAACTTTTTTTTTTAATTTTAGACTGCCTTCCTTAAAAATTACATATCTAGTTTTAACTTCTCTGGTGGTTAAGGGGCCTAGAAAAGTAAAGCCATAATAATAATCACTATAGTAATGTTCATCTCTTTTGATCACTTGTTATGAATTATGAGCTTCTCACCTATGCTTGAAGTATTATTCAAGCTCATCATACTACTGCCCTCTTTGTTTTTCTTTTTAAACTTCGACATTGGCTTTCCCTCCTCCTCTCTCCTTTTTTGGGTTTAATATTTTTTAAATTTTAGAATTAATTTCTGCCTGCAGTTTCATATTATGTTAATTTAGTTCATTTTCCAGAACCAAATCCACTCCCTTTTTCCTTTTCTGTGACATTTTTGTTGGTATCAGACTAACAGCACAAACAATGAATGTGAATCATGCTTGCATCAAAACACTGAGGCAAGTCAGCTGTCTTCAGAATCCTAGAAATGAGTATTAGCACACCTGCTTTCCTTTTTGAGGAAATTCTGCTTTCATTTCCTGACCCTAAAGTATAAAAATAAATCAAATTCCATGATGGCAGAAATTGAAGAAAATATATGCACATGCCCCAGACAGTGCAGTTGGCATACAGTGACAAGTCAATAAATGCTTGTTGAGAGTGAATATCAAGAAACACACAAACAAAACTGTAAATGCAGGGTCTACTCCTGTTGTGGGCCCATTCTTTCTGATTTGTTTAGGGTACCATGAACTATACTCTGGAAAGGAAGAAGAATGAATGGATATTTGTGAAACACATTCAGTCTGCCAAGGGTTTCCATCAGCACTACTCAGTTTGTCTCCTTAACTGCTCTCTCAGTTTATACTTCTTCCCTCGTCTAATTTTTGGATAAAGAAATGAGAACTTGCAGTTTAAATGGGTTGTTGTAGGTGTTAATTGGGGGTGTTTCTGACTGTATACCCTTGTACTTTCCTTCTGGACTTCTCTAACACTATAAGAAATGGTTAACTGCCACTATTTAACATTTTTCTTTCATTATTTTTGTCATTATCGTCATTACTGACTCTTATTATTTTTTTGGTGAAATTGTTCTCAACTCTTGGCAGTTAGTTTGAAAGGGGATGGACATTGTTTTGCATAGAGCAGATGATATTAATAGTTTAGGAATCCACGCCAGTGTGCTTGGTATATACAGATGATGGTTAAGTAGGTGATTTTACCTGAGATCCCTTCCATCTAAGTAAGTAGTTACCTGAGATCTCTTTCAGCTGCCCATGTCAAAGAGAGATTTTGAAGTTGGGATCAGGGGTTTTTGGTTATGTGGGTTTTGTATCTTAGATGGAATAGTGAATTGAAATGCAGGAAGATTTCCCTAAATGGGAAGGTAGCTGCCTCCTCAACCTCTTACTTCCCGTGCTGGTTGCTGAAGACATGGCCAGTGACACAGGAGTACTTCCAAACTTTGGGGAGTCTGGGATGTTTAGCTGATGAGATCATTTGATTCCAGTGAAACTTACCAGCTGCCCTGAATTCACTTTTCCAGAGCACCATACTTTTATTACTAGATTGAATTATAGGATAAGAAAAGTGCTTTGAGCATCTTTAGACCACACATGTAAGACTACATACTTGAGCCTGAGAATGTGGACTAGGGCCTCTTAAGGCAAAAAGAAGCAGCATACTTGTACATGTTACCTGTGATTGTGTTTTTCTTGTCCTGTTTGGCTTTGAGGTGTGTTTGTTTTAAGTTTTAAGAGCTGTTAATTTCTCAGTTCTCTTTTTTTTTTTTTTAGTTTATAGTTGTAATTGTTTCATGCTTATATTTGGCATTTATTTTGCATATTTTTGTTTTCCATTGACTTTTGTACTACTTTTATCATTGTACATATGTAGCTTTTTCTTACAGAAAGCTGCAGAACAACCTGAGAGTTTGCCTAGTACCAAGTCAGTTGAATCAAAAGAAGGCTGTTCAATAGATATTTAATGGTGTAGGAATACCATGTATTCATGTTCTCTACTGAAGACAGCATCCACAACTGAACTCCACTGCATTAAGGTTCATTTCTTTAATGTTAAGGTGGTAGTGTGAAGAACACTGAGATTTCCCACATAAATCAAAAAGAGGTGTTAATCAGAATCAACAGTGAGTAAAAAGGAGGTCTTAATGGAAGTGCCTAAGTATTGTTCAAACACATGGGATAAATGTGTTCTGCTTTACTTGGCCAGAACACTGTCTCAAACTAGTGATTAGGCTCTACTCCAGCTTTAACCTCGGGCAAAATTTATACAGCTCTGTTAGTGTTAGGGTAATTAAAGGGAAAAAAGGAAATATTTGCTTAAAGTAGAAGTGTTTAATTAAACATGAAAAATAATAAATAAAGGCAAGAGACAAGGAGGGAAGTAGGGAAATTGTTTTTAAACTTTCCTTTAAAACTTCAAGCAAAAGATCAGTACTTTAGGCATGGCTGTTCATTAATTCCGTACAAAGCATTATTCAGCTGTTCTGGAAATAAGAATTTAAGATTCTTCTTTCATCTTCTGGTTAATATTTGAGGTGTAGAGGTATTTTGTCTTACTTGAAAAATAATGCCCATTGCTATTTTTCTGCAAGCCACTATCTATTCACTGAATAGGAAAGAAGATGTTTATGAGCCAGATACAAAACCAGTAGATACTAGTACCAACCTTCACATGGAAAGCACAGATATATAGCAGGAAGTTTAGGCTTTTAAAAAGGGTAAAAAAATCATGCCTGCTTATTATGGTTAACCAGAGTACAAATTGGATTATGTTGTATCCAGAATTTCTATTAATGGTACCATCACTCTACTCATCACCAACGATTGAAACTCTTACTGTCATTAACTTAACTGTAGATACCAGATACTGAGCATTCTGCATCTATATAGCCTTATGCTCACTTGACTGTGACGTTGTTTGACTGCCTCAGTTCTTTCAGTAGTATCCTTACCAGCCTTCTACATCTAATTTCTCCTACTGTCCATTGCTGCTAGAGAGATTTTACCTGAAGCTCAATTTTGATTATGCTACTAGTTTTCTCCAACATTACACACAATTTGAATATTCCATTCCATGTCTTGGGGACCTTCACCATGACATCTGATTAGTGTTTACCCTACCTGTATTCTCTAGGCTAGCATAATCTATTTTAGCCATTCCTTCAACATAATACAGAGCTCTTTTCTAAAACCTACACCTCTGATTTTTTAAATTAAGTTTAATGCTACATTTTAGATACATACAATGATCATATTCATTACAGGGAATTTATACCTGTTTTTAATATATTTTGATTACTTTTTTTTTTTTGGTACCAGTCCTCCCTCTTCCCTCCTCCCTTAAATCCCTCTTTCCACCCTTATTTACAAAGCTTTGCTTCTGTTTCATCCTTTTTATCATTTTTTTTTCCTTTTCCCTTCCATCTTTTCCCCCTCCTCTCATCCTGGTTCCTCTTTCCTTTTGAACAGTTTCTTTACATTTTACAGTATCTTTTATACATTTTGGTCCT
Source organism: Cuniculus paca (assembly GCA_004365215.1). Taxonomy (NCBI): domain Eukaryota; kingdom Metazoa; phylum Chordata; class Mammalia; order Rodentia; family Cuniculidae; genus Cuniculus; species Cuniculus paca. The sequence continues at coordinate 7,010 of RJWT010032075.1, read as the reverse complement.
TATTTACTCTTTCACTTTCTCCCACCAGAGAGGCAATGAGATATTTACACATGTGAGTCCATTTATTTCACTTAAAAGTAGGATATGAAGTTGCTTCCAATTACCTAAAATGTCTCAAGTTTATCCTAGGCTTGTTAAATTCATTTTAAGTGTTTCCTCTTTCATAAAGGCCTTGTTAGTTTTCTTAATGGATTAAATTTTTTTTTCTGTTTAAACCGTCATAATACTTTGTACACCTCTTTTGTAGTTCATTATAACTTGCCTAGTTATTTCGTAAGGGTTTTATATTCTCTTGGTAGACTATGTTTCTGTAGTATAGGACATGGGACTAGTCACCATTACTGACTTCAACCATGTGTTACTTTGTAAAGACGTGATGTCCCTGTTTCTCAGTGTTTCCTGCTAATGATGCAGCTATGTAAAATTATGATTTTAATACTTTTTCTGTATGATTGATCTGTGGAGTACACAGTTTATTTAGGGATGCAGCTCTGTGCCTGTCATACACAAAGTAGCTTCTTAATGAATAGCATACTGGTATAACCAGATGGCTAAGCTTTGAATTTTGGCTCTAATACCTACCATCTTGTGATTTTGGGTCTCTCTTCTCTCTCTCCCCTCCCTCCTTCTCTCCCCCTTCCTTTCTTTCTTTTATTCTATTTCTTTTTTGCTTCTTATCTGTAAAATGAGAATAATGGTGATATTTACCTTATAAGGATCCTCGAGAAGATTAAATGAATGTGTACATTTAAAACACTTAGAATAAACCTGGTAGGGTATAAGACTGTATCATCCAGTTCAGGAATCACTAGTCCCCATGTAAGTCTTCATCATTTGAAATGTGACTGGTTCAAGTTGAGATGTATGTTAAGTGCAAATACATACTATATTTGAGATACGATATAAACTAATGTTAATTGTCTCAATTTTTATATTGATTTCATTTGGAAGTAATATTTTGACTATATGGGGTTAAATAAAATGTATCCAAATACCACCTTTTAAACAACTTGTAGCTAATACAAAATTTTAAATGACCTGTATGGCTCACATTGTGTGTCTGTTGTATAGTTCCATTGTAAACTCTGTTTAGCTTTTATTAGTATATTTTTGTTGTTATTATATTTTTCTCAGTAGTAATGTGGTCAGTTCCCTATCCCCCTTCCCTTTCTCCTTTAGCTAGTTTGGTGATTCTGGGTGAGGACAATTAGGGAAGAAAGGTGTAAATGAATAGGATAAAGCTTAGGTCAAAGAGAAGGGGACCAAGAATAAGTAGTTCCTGGACTTCGATTCAGGGAAGATTGGACAAATCTTGCTACAAAGCCATGTGCTCCAAGTTGCCAATTTTATTTTCCTGGCTTCTTGGAGATTGAGAATTATCCCTCCATTGCTATCTTGTGCTTTCCTCTTAATATAGGGATTGAGTTGGATTTGGTTATTAAAATTGGATATCCATTTATAAAAATTAAAATGAAATTTTATTGAAAAACAGATTAGAATGAGTTTTTGGGGGGAGGTTCAGAAAGAATTTTATTATCCGTTAAGAAAATTAATTTTAAAAAAACAGCTAGGCATGGTGGCACATTCCTATAATTGCAGCTCTTAGGAGGCTGAGGCAGGAGGATTGCCACTGGGAGTTCCAGGCCAGCCTGGGCTAAAAGTGAGTTCAAGGCCAGCCTGAACTACATAGTGAAGCCCTGTCTCAAAAAGTCAAACAAAAGTTTTTTTTTTTTAATTTTAACGAGAATAAAATAATACAAAAGAGAACAAAGCCAATCAGAACAGAACAATGCAAGTAACACTTGACCTCACAAGACAACAGGAAATCAACAGTGGCTAAAATAAGGTCTGTTTTCTTTGTCATAGTTGTGTATGCCTTTGCACACAGTACCATCCAACAAAACAAAATGGTATAAAACCAATCAAAGCAATAGAATGAGAGCATTATGGGACTTCAAAACAAGACAATAGGAAATCAACAATGGCTTCCGTAGTGTCTCTTGTTCTCTTCAAAATAGCTGTCCCAACCCTCATACACAGTGAAATCCCAAATAATAAGAAAACAGATTAAAATAAATCAAAAGATTGAAAGTATTATATGATTTCAAAACCAGATAACAGGAAATGGACAATGGTGGTTATGTCTCTTTTTCTTCAAAATAGCTGTTCATACCATCACACATAATAAAATCAAACAAAACAGAACAGAGTAAAACTGATTAAACATAAGAATGAAAGCATTATAGGACTACAAAATGAGATAATAGGAAACCAACCATGATTACCATAATACATCCCATTAAAGGTATCAAACTTTAAAAATATTTAGAAATATTTCCTGTCTAGTCTTCAGATCCAGTGATGTCTAATAACCAGATACCAGGACTATGATGGCTGGTCATTGTTGATACGCTCTGAGAATGTCTCATGCATCAGTGACTTCAAATGAATTTATAAATGCCCATCATATGATCTGAAAATTAGTTTATATATATATCCTATGATTCTGTGTGGTGCCCTGTTAATGGTGCTGAGTATACTACTAACTTGAGTCTCTGCTGACGTAAAACTAAACTGTGTCCAAGATTAATTTAAGAGTTTGGTTTAGGGTGGCATCTTTTTGGAAGGTGATCAAGCAAGGGTTTGTGTCTGCTGCTGATTACATGTTTAGTAATTTCCTGGAGTCTCAGTTTCCCATAATTGCTTTCCGTGGTAGCTTGTTCCTTAGACTGAGTATTTAGACCTTGATGGGTAGGAGAGTGTGCAAGTTCCATGAGATAGTCATCTAAAGTGTTGGTTTCTTTTGAGAGCTTAAGGTAAAGTGAATAGTATTAACTCTGCATGCCTTAGAACAAATAGGGAGTAAAAAGCACTTGTCAATCTCTGTGGACAGATGTGGTTTATTTATTTTGCTAAGTCTTTGAAACAGAAGAATAATGTGGAGGGAACCCCATAGATAATTTTGTTGGTGGGGCATTTGGCATAGTGTGGTAAACTTCCTTCTGTTCCAAATAATCTTGAGTTATGTTTCTCATTCAGTTGATATCTAGACAATATCTGTTGTCTCAAATATTGCCACTTACTGGTATTACCTGTTTACCCATGAGGTCAAATGTTAGAAAAAGAGGATACCTCCCAAGGCAATTTCAATGTGAACTTGGGTTTGGATGGTGATCCAAACTTGGACAATAGAGGTTATTATTTATACTAACAACAATTGCATTATTGAAGGGCCTATAGTTGGGCACAGTGGCACATGCCTGTAATCTCAGTATTTTGGGAGGCTGAGGCAGGAGGATCACAAGTTCAAGCCTAACTCCGACAATTTAACAACTTCTCTAAACCTGTATCTCAAAATGAAAATTAAAAAGAGAACTGGGAATGTGGATCAGTGTGAAAGTCTTGGGTTCAATCCCTTGTACCACAGGAAAACAACAAAACAAAAACAAAGGCCAAAATAACTTCTTTTAAATGTAATAAGCCTTCTTTAGAGCTTTTGAATTGCAAAATATTGATCACAACTTGAAGAAAATGTCTATAAAACTGGTTATGCCAATATATGTATGCTAAAAAGACATTAGGTGCCTAGATATGAGAGAGAGACACAGCAAGAGCACATGCTTGCTTGTGTGTACTCAATGTGTTGACATGCTAAGTATTTTGTAAATATGTGTCTCGCTGCATCCTGTAACTTACAGGCAAGGTAAAAAGCATTTCTCATTGTGCCTGGCGTTATGTCCACTTCATCTCACTGTAAGTGTCAGGGAAACACACAAAATAGTAAATGAGGGAATAAAACAAGTGTGACCAGTAAACATTGTCAGCAACCCAGTGGTCCGTGTCACATTCTTCTGCGTCTAGCATATATTGCATAATCAGTAGAGATGAGACAAGCCAAATACTTTTAGTACACCATGTCTGGGGAGGTTATGAAATCCCAGAGGTTTGTTTCTTGTTGTCATTGTAACAATCTCAATTGTGACAAGGAGGTCTTGGAAGTCACCTGAGAATGTCATGAAAACCACATTCCCATTACTGTTATTTCTGCTGGACACTTACTCAATAGGGAATACATATGAGATATATATATTCACACAAAAACCCTAGAACAACCAAGTGAAAGAATATGTTCTTTGCATTGAGGTCACATAAAATAATACACATATAAGAACTTGCAAGAAAGCTCTGGCAAGAAATGAGCTCTTTTTATTTGTGTCTATAAGGAATTATTGTAATATCAATTAGAAATTTTATAGTTACGATTATCTTTTCTTCCCCTCTTCACATTTTGAGAGAAATGTCAAGTTCAGTACAGATTTTTTTTTCTGGCGGTCCTGAGAATTGAACCCAGATGCTTGTACCTTCTAGGCTAAAGCTCTACCACTGGACTACATTTTAGCTCTTTTTATTTTTTATTTTGAGATAAGGTTTTACTAAGCTTGGAAGGTTGCACAGACTGGCCTCAAACTCGGAACCTGCAAATCTTCTGCTTCAGCCTGCTGGCAAGCTGGTAATACAGAAGTGTACCACCACATCCAGCTCAGAATACATTTTTTTTTTGGGGTAAAGGGGTTCGAACTCACAACATCCCCTTTGTCACTTGTGCCGCTCAGCTAAATCCCCAGCTCAGAATAGATTTTTAAAAATCTAAGAAAAATAGTTTTCCAGCTTGCTACCATGATGGTAATTATGTGAGAAAGAGCTGTGAGAATTTTCAATATTTTGAAATTATTTTGTTTTTCTTAAATGCCAGAATATATTATCAGTGTGTAAATACTTCATTAGTTTTGTCTGCCCTGTTAAATATATTTGTAAATATCTAAATTATATTAAAAATACTCCCTGAAAAACTTGTTTATATTTGTTCTTAACTTTTTCAGAAATTACAGCTTAACCTGTATTTTGAATGATTCCAACGAAAATGTTTTAAAAAGTAAATTTTATTTCAATCTGTGCAGCTGTAGTTTACTTTCCAGGCATGAGAGATATCTATTTTATTAAGTCCTGTGAGGAATAATGTGTCACATACATTTAAGAAAAAACTACTTAAGATGAAAAATTCCAAAAACGACTTCCCCCTGGTGTGAAGTAAAACAAAAGCCCTAACTACATCTCTGTCTGTGGTAATGACATTGAGGTGACAAACTGCAGGCAGGTGAGGTTCATGTGGATGATCTCACACCTGCATCTCGAGCTGGGGGAACAGCTGGGTTTAGAGCTGGCTGCTGGCCTTGCTTTCTCTTGATGTAAGACCAGCTCTCAGGCTGGAGGTCCTCACATTTACATAGAAGACAACAAATATTTGAAAATAGACGGGCTGTGGGTAGGTGGTGTTCCCTTTTTTTGTGAGTTTTCCCTTGGAATGGAGAGATAAAGCAAGGCCTAGTGCTGTCTCCACCAACCTTCAGGCCCAAGCCCCACACATCATCCAGAGCTTTGTCTGCTAGGCAGGTGTCACTTAGGAAGCAACAGACTAAGTATTCCTGCCTGCTCCAGTCCAGTTTTAGCTCTGTGGCCACCCAGGTAGCAGAGAGTGAACCTAGTGGAGTAAACCTGTTTTCTACCAGGCCCTGACTCCTTCCCTTAAAGCTGCTCAGCAGAACTCTGGAGTTGAGGTGGCAGTCATAGCTCTTCATGCCATATAGCACTCAAAAGTGGCTTTTGATGAACTCCTTAGGCTTAATTCTTCTGCATCCCTCTTCAAAGAAAAGAGAGATACATACCTGTGAAGAGAAAGTCAGGTGTATTTCTAACTTGAGAGTCCCTCCTCACTTTACCCAGTGCAAGGAAGGTTTACAGAGAGCGTTAGACCCACCCTTGTTATTTCTTTGCTTCTTTTACAAGAGCCCTATGCTTCCTCACCTATTCAGGGCTGTTCATTTTCCTCCAGCACTGGTGTTGTCTTGGTGGTGCCCTTGGGGCATAGCTCCATAGTACGTCTTCTCAGAGACTTGGAGCAGAAATGCTCCGCCCTCCCACTTTCTTTGGAGCAGTTCTGCTGCATTTCTACTACATGTGCACTACTTTCTTCCTTTGAAACCAGGGACTCAGATTGACTTGATTTAGTGACGTCTTGTCCTGTAGTGTTATTGATACAGGGGAAGGAAATTCCCAACCTACTAGATGTTCCATATGAATTCGTGTTCTCTAAAATCGAAGAATGAATTTTAGGAACAACGGAGGTTAAGAGCAGAATATATTTATTGAGAGAAAGAAAGCTTCTGTGTGAGAGAGAGACAGAAGAGATCCTGAGTGGGTTGCCAAAGACTGCCTTTTCTAGGGACTTTTATGGAGTAAAACCGTGAGGTGAGATGGACCCAAGATGGGGAAAACCTGGGAACTCTCAAGGCAGACGGGCATTAGGTGGGACAGAACTATGGTCAACCAGTAAGATTAATTGTTCAGGTAAAATTGATTAAATCAGGGACAAGTGGGGAAGCAAGCAGGCATTCTTATGGAGCAGTGACTTTGTAGGGGGTTGGGATGGTGACTCCTGGCTACCTTAAGGTGATCCATACCTATTTAGAATATCAATCCCTGCTGTCAACACGTAGGGTGGGGTTGCATTTGTTTTGCCTTTTGTCATGAGGTCTGGCCCACAGTGTCTGTCTCCTCCAAGGTTGCAAGGTACCTGGTCTACTACACTGGCTCCTTTGAGGGGCCAGCCCTGTCTGACTGCCTATATTTCTAACTCAGCTCCCTGTAACATTATGTCCTCTTGTGTCCTGTACTTTTTCTTTCTTTCCCATGGTACTAGGGATTGAACCCGCTGCCTTCACACTGTGCTACATTCCTAGCCTCTTTTTTTTTTATGTTTTGAGACAGGATCTCGCTAAGTTCCTTAGTTGCCCAGGCTGTGCTCAAGCTTGTGATCTTCCTGACTGAGCCTTTTCAGTGTGCTGGGATTGCAGGCATGTGCCACCAAGCTGGTCCGTAGTCACTGTTTTAAAAGTGTTTGAGTCTTTAAAACTTGAGGGACATTTTTAAATGACAGCTGAAGAGTTCTGGCT
>RJWT010032074.1:0-14212 GCA_004365215.1 Cuniculus paca | reverse complement strand
AAGGAGGAGTGGGAAGATGAGGGAGAAGGAGGAGGAAAGAGAGGGAGAGAGAGAGACAGGAAAGGCCCGGAAGCAGGGGAAAGGAGAGAAGAGAACTGGGATAGTAATTGAAAAGGAAAAACACTCACAAATGCTATCATCATGCAAGTAATAAAAAATGAGCACAGTGAAAGGAAATAATAAAGAAATAAAAGATGACATGGCAGAAGATCTAAAAGGATTTACGCGCGCACGGTTAAAGGGAATAGGAAGCAGCAAGTGAAGTGGGTGCAAACCCAGCATGCAGAATCCATAGCAAACTTCAATTCCAGAAAAAAACGCTTAGAAATGTAAACAGCTAAGACTAACGAGGCTCTGAGGAGAAAACTGTGCAACTTCTCTGAGACACTGACACAAACCAAACCCTGCCGACAACCGTGTCCCAGGCGCGTACTAAAATTCAGTGTTGTACAGCATCAGATCAATGCCTGTAGGTGTGATACTCAACCAACAGACTTTTGACTGACTTTCAGATTCACAGGGATGAGCCAGAGCAGGTCAGTGACAGCCACCTGAAGCTGCTGTGGTGAGACAGAGCGGCACTGGTGCACACGGCAAGCAGACAGACAGAAGGGACGGCCATGTACTCGGGAGAGACAGGGACAAGGCTGTGTGCAGCAAAATAAAAAAATGTGAATGCTTACATTTTAAAATGCATTACAATAAAAGACACATTGCCACGGATCCCCTTCAAAATCCTCCCCCTTGCTTTGAACACACTCATTCCATCATCTGTGTCACTTTCTGCAGCAGCTCTGGAGTCCTCTTTCCTGAGGGTCTTTAGTTGCACTGTCGTGGCTGCCAGGATGTCTTTAAATGATGAAAAGCTTTGCTTTTCATAGCATTCTGACTTTGGGAAGAGTCAGGAATTAAAGTCAGGAACCAAAGTAGGAAGTAATGTTTTGTTTTGTTTTTTCCCAGCACCGGGGATCGAACTCACGACCTTGTGCTTGCCAGGCAGGCGCTTATGCCACTGAGCTAAATCCCTGGCCCCTGACTTTGGGACGAGTCAGAAGTCCCGTGATGCCGGACCCGGCGAGCAAGGTGGATGAGGACACGGCATCGTGTTTTCATAAACCTGCCTCTCCGTTGGAGGCACTTGGTAGCAGCATTCATCGCATTTTTTTTTATCACATCTGATGAAGATACTCGCAAAAGAGGACCTCCAGAGCTGCTTCAGAAACTGGCAAGAAGCATGGGATAAGAGCGCTGCAAGGGAGGGGAGGATTCTGAGATTTGTGGCAACGTATCTTTTACTATAATACACTTTTTCATTGTAAACATCCACTGTGTACTTTGACCATACCTTGTAATAGGTGGACTCTACTGTAACAGGACAGCTGGATATCTACAAATAAAAGATTAAGACCCCACGCCACAAGTAAAGACAGATTCTAGTTATGTTAATGACCTCGATGTTGCATGCAAAATTAAAAATAAATCAGAGGTGGTGTAGGATGAGATAGTCGAGCCCTTGAGGTACAAGGGGATTTCTTAACTCAGGAGATTCACAGACCATCAAAGCAAAGACCAATAAACTCATCAAAATCCAGACGATCTGGCTTTGAAAATCTCCAGAGTGGAGACAGCCACAAAGTGACAAGGCCCTGCGCTGCCTGTGGCCAGATGCGAACATCCAGAGCAGGGCAAGAGCCTTCATGCTCCACAGGGACAGCCTTGGCACCCGTGAGGGGTGAAATGCTCTTTGTGAGCAGAGTGGAAAGTAGCAGCGCTCCAGGCCAACTACACGTGCAGAAAGCAAGACATTGGGGAGGTGGAACAGGGAGGATGGGGTTGTCATACCCACTCAGGGACAGTGGTCACCACGGGGCTGGGTTGGACACACAATGAATGCACCAGCCACTCCACTGCAAGCCATGCCACTGCACGCCAGTGCCAGGGAACCCAACAGGATGCACAGAGCTTCATGTTGCCATGGCAACCCAGGGCTGTGTCCCTGTGGCTTCTTTTTTTTGTACTTTTTTTTATTTTATGGAAAAATAAAATTTCATAACAAAATAAGAGAATAACAATAGGTAATACACTGTTTACTGCTATCTCAAAGTAGTTACTTAGTATAAGATGTTGACAAAAAAAGACTCTTACAAAGAAGAAACAAATAATAGCACAAAACTTTCTTTTCATTGAACTAAGAGAAACTAGTAATGGAAATGAAACAAATTAGCATATATATTAAAGTATTTTTGAAACAATGAAATAGGCAACTTGGGGAATTATTTGAATTTCTCCCTGCTTCCTATTCATCTATCTTCTATTTTGCTCTTCATTTGCATACATATACTTTGAGTTTCTCATACAAGAGGAACCACATATAACACTTCATCTTGATGGAAACCCGAGTGTCTTAAGATGTCCTGGGAACTAGAAAAGCATGCTGTGGATATGTCTGGTGGGCCTTGTGGGTGATATGCAGCTGGCCACGGTCCCCAGTCCCTTCTGCTCTGGCTCTTCCTGCTCTCTTCTCAGGTGCTTTGTAGTGAGCAGCTGTCCTCTGCCACCCTCCTGCCTTGGTGCCATGATATCCAGTCAACCATGGACTGGATCCTGTGGAACCATGAGCCAGATACCCATGTCCTCCATGCTGCACTGCTGTGTGGTGGCTGTTTTTCCAGTCCAGGGCTTGCCATGGTAAGAAGGAGGATGCACTGCAGCCTGGCCATTGCCAAGGGGCATCTGTGGAGTTGACCACATCCCTCCACACAAACAGGTCTCATACTACAGTGCAGAGCCACAGAAGCAGGCTGCACACGACACGATGTCCCTGATAGCTCAAAGTGGCACAGGATGGAAACACTATCCATGGGGCTTTGGTAGGAATGGAGTTGGGTAGTGACGACTGCTGAATCGAGAGCCAGGGGCCAGCAGGCAAAGCACGACAGGTTGTGTTTTATTACCATTCCTGATACTGACACAGGGCTCCAAGCTTTCCAGAATGCTCTGCTTTTAATTCCAAAGAGCAAAACACCACAGACTCAAGATGCCTGTGTACACTTCTTACTTAACTTCAGCCCCTTCCCTCTGGCCTTCACACTGAGCTGCATCCCCAACCTTTTCTTATTTTTTATTTTAAAACAAAGTCTCACAAAGTCACTAAGCTGCCTGAGCTGGGCTGGAACTACAATCTTCCCGCCTCAGCCTTCCAGGGTGGTAGAATTACAGGCTTGGGTCCATACCCAACTCTACTTAACTCTTTATCCAATCTTCCTCAGCTTCCAGCTGGTGGTTTGCAACTCCAAGTAGAATAAGTTGTCTCCAGTTTCACTCCCTTTTCCAATCTCAGGGAAGTCTCCTCCGACAGCGTCACGGCCCCACGCACATTTCCACATGACACTGTTGCCGAGCATGGGGCCTCTACTATTGAAGCACACAAGTGTTATGGCCTTCGCAGAACACGGGCTGGGCCACTCACCCATGGGGCCTCTGAGCAGCTGTGGAGAGAGCTGTTGCGCAGCCCAAGGCCGTGGCCCTGGATCTCCTCCTGCCTTCAGGGGGCCACAGAGAGCCAGGAAGGCGGAAAGGCTGCCTTGCGCATGGAGGATCCTACACTGACCCCGGGGAACGCCTGGCACTGGATGCCTCCCAGTGTACTACTCGGTCTGGGCCCTGGCCAGGGGGCGGGGAGCACTCAGTCCACAGCTCTCTGGATCCTGGGTGGACACATGGGCGCTGTCCACCATGCTGTCCCCATGGCGCGCAGAATGGTGCCTGTGGGGAGTGTCTGGCTGGCTGCGAGGCAGGCGACATCTCCCATGGCTCAAGCAGGGGCCACTGGAAAGTGCGCTGAGGGCAGGTGAGGCCTGGGTCTGGGGGAGCAGCTGACCCGTAGCCCAGCTCAGCTCCAGACTCAACTCACCCTGCCCCAATTCCCTGGGACATCCCCAAAGGGACCCTGGGTGCTGTGACAGGAGGAAGGGGATTCAGGCATGGCCAGGGGACACTGTGAGGCTGCAGGAGGGAGGAGAGGAAGTAGCACCAGCCCCACAAGTTCCTCAGGGCCCAGATCATCCTCTTCCCGGTGGAAGGCACGAAGCTGAGGCCTGGATGTGGAGCCTCAGAGGGGTGCAGTCCTTTGCACTGTAGCTACACAAACCTGACATGTGGGTGTGGAAGAGGCAGGGCTCAAGGTGGGATTGGGACAGGGATGAGGATGGAGCCATTGGTACCTTGGAGGTTGGGCTGAGCACCCCTGCCAGCTGAGGCTTGTCAAGCTATGGCTTAGCGTGGTCCCCAGGCTCCTAGCAGCAGATCTGTCTGGGAGAGCATGGGACCCAGGTCTCCACCGTGCAGGAGGCAGCTGGACCTTGGCTCATTCTGGGGGCAGACCCAGCCTGTGGCTTACAGAGAGGACAGGCCAGGCCTGCCTGGGGGTTCCTGCTGCTGACCACAACTGGCTGGACAACAGACAGAATATCTGGGCCATGTCTGGACACTGCCTGTCCCAGTAATGCGCTGGCTCTGAGCCGTGGGGCCCAGCGGGGACGCACATCCTGAAGGGGCCCAGAGCTGGGGCTGTGAGTAAGGAGGCTTCTTGGCCACTGTCCACATGAGAGCCAGGTTCCCAGCCAGAGTAGGGGGAATGGGGATCCATCTTCCTGCGTGCCTTGTGGCCAACCTGCCTTGTGGGGCAGCACAGGGGCCAAAGCCCCCCATTCAGGACAGAGCTCCACATACCTCGAACATACACCTCAGGTGCATCTTGTCCCCTGGAGGACGGGGCCCTCATTCTGGCCAGCCTCTCTGGTTCCCCTCAGCGTCACTCAGTTCCAGCCTCTGCTGTTTCCCTTGGTTCACTTGGTACCAGGTAGAAGGATTGGAGGGGCCCTGGGTCCGCAGCATGTCTGCATCCCCATAATGGCAGAACTCAGCCCCGTCTCCCCAGGCCACAAGGAGCCTCGGGTACCGCAGAGACAGAAGGCCCCTTGAGCTGATCTGCTCCACTAATCAATCCAACCCCATGAAGCTCTGAGCTGGCCCCATGCTGTGCACTTTGGAGATGAGAAACTGAGCCCTGAATGCCCAGCACCTGGGCCACTGGCTGTCCTACTCCTGCCTGAGCTGCTGGGACTCGGCCTGGGCACTGTCACACTGGGCCTTCTGAAGACACCTGCACGTGGAGGATTCAGGCTCCAGGAAGTGGAAATAGTGCAGGCTGTGGGCGCCCTCCTGGGCCAGTGGCCTGCTCCTGTGAATGCCCATGCAGGGCTTTGCCACAGCCATGTGCCCCAGGACAGAAACTGACTCCTCACTGGGATCACCTTGGTCCCGTCCCTGCATACCCAGGGCTGGCACTTGACACCCTGTCCAGGGCCCCTTGTCATGCCCCTGCGACCCCCGATAGTGCCCTGTTCTGGGGCTCATGCAGGCAGGGTGGTGTCTCAACCATGAAAACTCCCAACTGCCCAGTGGTCACCCAGCCTCGCACCCAGCTTCCCACCTCCCCACCTCCTCAGCCAGTCTTGCTCTGAGTGCTTCGGCAAAGCTTTCCTGAGCAGGAGGGCATTCAGGCCTCCTGTCCACACCACTGCCAAGGCCCTGGAGGAAGACTGCAGAGACAGAGGCCTCGGCCCCCCGAGCTGGCAGCAGGGTCACTCCCCAGGTCCAGCTGCCCTTGGTCAGCCCTTCCTCAGCTTCCCATGAGGGCACAGATCTCCCTTCCCCACCACAAGTTGGCCTCTCTGCCTGTTGCTGAGGGACAGGGACGTGGGATTCTGTGGCCTTTGATGTGGGGCTTGTGGGAGGACCCACAGTCCCTGCACCACTGCCAACAGCATCTATCTGTGTCCTGTCCCTGGCTTTGCTGATAGCCCAGTGGTCCTGGGTGGCACTCCTGAGTGACCCAGCTCTGGAGGGTTGGTCCTCCTGCAGCCTCTGGGCAGTCGCTGCCTGTGCCTGCTGGGGAGGAGGGCTGCACCTGCAGGGCCCACACCTGGCAGGGCCCACACCTGGTGAACCTGGCTCAGGAGCTGGGCTGGGAGGCCACACAGGGTCTGTGGCGGGCATTGCCCGGGGCAGGAGCACTCCGAGCCTAGACAGGGAAGGAGACATGTCAGGCCACCCACACCAGACACCCTGCTCCAGCAGCCCACCTGCCTGCCTGGGTGGCACCTTTGTCAGAGCCCTGGAGAGGACAGTAGCACCACTGATGTGGCCATTGCTGCTGTCTGTGGACACTGCAAGTCCCAGGCACCTTGTTTGGCCCACCAGGCACCAGGGTGGGCAGAGCCTCTCTAGCCTGAACAGTGCAGCCTCCTGACGCCCAGTCCCCCATGCCACGTGCCCAGGCTCCACCCGACTCCCAGCCCTGCCTGGCTCATGTCCCTCACAACCCTTATGGTTTTTACCCAGGGACACAACCCTTGCAAATCTGTGGACCAGTTCCATTGTGTCCCTCTTCCAACTCCTTCAGAAATTTTCTCTCTAATCTTTGTCAGGTCTTAGGTCCTCGGGGCACTGACACAGCATTGTACCTGGTGTCCTGTGGCCCCTCAGGGTCAGCCTTGGGCTTTCCCTGGTGACTCGGCCTGGAAGTGCAGCAGGTGGCCCCTCCCCAACTCATCTGAAAATCAGGAGGTGGTTCTGGGAGCAACGCAAAACCCTGCCCAGAAGCTCTGGGTGCCAGAGACCCCACAAACACAGCACAAGGAAGGGCTGGCCACAGCAGCCCAGCAACATGGGTCAGTGAGAACCAATGGGCAAGACAGACCCACACCGTGCCGTCTCTCCCAAAGGGAAGGTGAGTAATGGGCGAGGAGCAAGGTGCTCTGCTGAGCCAGCAGAGGCACTCCTCCCTCCTGAAGGGGACCTGGGAGTGGACAGGAAACCATGGAGTCTCAGGCAAACAGAGACCTGGGCGCTGGGACTGCACTGTGCAGACCCCAAGCTGGAGGGGCGGGGCTGAGGGGAGGGGCTCCCTGCGAGGGCACCTGGAGCAGCTGCCAGCTGCTGCGAGAGCAGAGGCCCCTAGGGGACAGCTGGCACAGGTGTGGACACATGCAGATATCCCCCACATTGCAAATTTGAGGACACACATGCATGCACACATGCACAGACATGTACATCTCTCACTCATCTAGGAACACGTGTACATGCACACACACACCTCACACACATCACACGCCCAAGGACACACTCATTCCCCTGCTAGCCCGCATTTTGCCCTGCTTTCTCTCTTGCCCCTGGCTCCTGTGCTCCTGGCCGTGCTTCCATGGTGAGTTACTCTTGGACTCTGAAGCCTCGGTGTGTGACTGCTTGTGCACTCCCTTGAGGTTGTTTCCTGGTCACGCTTCCAGGTTTTCAGTCTGTGTGTCGCTGTGCACCGCCTGCAAGCCCTTGGTCACTGCCCTGTTTGCATTTACTGGGCTGTCAGGCACAGTGTGCGTCTGTGTCCCAGTCTGAGGAATGTCCTCATCGTCTGCCAGAAGACTGTTTCACGTGTCTTTCGCCGTGATGATGTTCATGGGGCCGGGTTGAAATTGTATGTGGTCTATGCGTGTGCGTATGTGCTGTGTGTACGTATGTATTAGACCCTCCCAAAAAGACAGGAAGACTGGGACATGATAAGACCTTAGAATCAAGATTGCTTTATGGACATGACAGACATTGGAAAGATGCACAAAGCAAATCAGCTTGAAAAGCATCCCTGAACTCAACACCACATGGAGCCTAACACATAATTTGGCTTCAAAGATAAGGAAACACCATTGGGCATTTAAGAAAAATAAAAAAACAACAAAAAACGAGTCCAATATTTACAAACAAAAGAACCAAAATTGGTGCCAAATGTCTCAGTAACAACTCTTTGCTAGAAAGTATGGAGCAACATTGTAAAGAGACTCCAGGGAAGAAACCGTGAGCCAAGAAGGCAGTTCCAGCCAAGCAATTCTTCAAGTACAAAGTCAAAAGCATCATAAACTTTCAAGCACTCAGGGAATAGTCCCCTAAAAGCCCTTCCCAAAGAATGTGTTAAGAAACAAACTTCAGATAACTGCAAAATAGGGACAGGAGCTTCCTTGTGATCTTGGTGATGCGCCTGGGGTGCATTAGTAGGGAACTGAAGCAATGGGTTTTCAAGATGAAAACAGAGTGTGAATGGGGTCTGCTTTGATGTATGGAAATAACGAGGCTAATAAATATCAGGAAGCTTTGCAGTTGCACTGGTAGAAGGCTATACTGGAGGACATCTCTGGTAGGAGTTCAGGTACTGTGGGTCTGCGATTATTCCAAGACTTTCGTACCTTGGTCCAAATGGTGAAATGGTTAGATTCAGATGGACAACTACACGCTGGGATTTGGTGAGTGTCCCCCAAAGGCCCATATGGTGAAGACTTAGTCCCCAGGGTGGTACTACTGGGAGGTGTGGACACCTCCTTTAGGGGGCAGGGGCTGCAGAGGTCTTGGTCACTGGAGGATGGGACTAGCCCTGTACTTCGTCTCATCTGCCCCATTGTGTGCACTACATCACTGCCATCTGCACCCCTACCTGAGGCCTAGGAGAAGCAGGGCTGCCAAGTCTTGAACTGGAGACACGAAGACCAGAGGCCGAAATAAACGCTTTCTCTGTATAGGTTAACAGTCTGAGGTGTTTCATTATAGTGACGGAAAGCTGCCTAACTTGCTATAAAATGAGCAAATAACTTAAAAGGGGTGGGAAATGGGAAGCAAGGGAATGAGAAAGGGAAAATAATAAAATGGTAGTCTTCCCAATATAAAAATAATTAAGTTAAATGCAAATGCTCCAAAAAGACAGTCAGTAACAAAGATAGAAAAGATTTTGAAGAAATGACCCAAGTATATGCTGTTTCCAAAAAGTCTTACTTAAGATATAATTATATAAATGGGTTAAAAATAATTTAAAAGAGAAATGATGAAAACATTTATCAAATATATATAGAAGTGACCCTGTTAAAAACAAAGTAGATTTCAGAACAAAGATATTTACCAGGGATAATGAGGGACATTATATAATAATTTTTCAAAAGAAAAGAAAAATTCACCAAAAAGACATGATCCTGAACTAGAGAGATTCAAGATGAATAAGGCAGAAATACATGGATGTGAAAAGAGAAATAAAGTCTATAATTATACTTAGAGATTTCAGTATTCTTCTCTCAAAAGTTAGTAAAAATAGTAAAAAGAAATCAGGAGAGAGAAAGAGAGAGACAGAGAGAGAACAACCACATCATCAGTCAACTGTATCCAACCAGCATATACAGAATGCCCCACCCAACAACTGCAGAATGCACATCCACCACTATGGACTGCATCTGGACTGCAAATGGAAGTTTAAAAAGCAATACAATTTGCAACAGCTCAAAAATACGTAGATATAAGTTTAACTAAGTATCTGCAGGATTAAAAACCTGAAAACAACTGCTGGCCCTGCCCCTAGAAGGCATCTCCTGCAGGCAGCCAGCATGGGCAGAGAGAACCAGCAAGTCTGCCCTGGCCTGCCAGCCCAGCCACAAGAAAGGCTGCCTCCTGTGAGCAGCCAGCATGGGCAGAGAAAACTGGCAGATCTGCCTTCGTGTGCTGGCCCCTGCCACAGGAAGGCGCTTCTTGCGGGCAGCCAGTACAGGCAGAGAGAGCCAGCAGATCCGCCTTTGCCTGCTGGCCACCAACAATAAAAGCCTTGCTTCCTGTGGGCAGCCAGCAGGAGCAGAGACATGCAGCCAGGTAAGTCCTGTGCACCTGCAGGCCACCACTGGAGGTCCTTGCTTCCTTTGGGCAGCCAACACCCACTGGGAGAATCAGACAAACACACCCCTGTGTGGCTGCCACCTTCCCAGGACTCGCCCATGTAGATATGCAGGCTGTAGACACCACCACACATCCCTGGCCGTCAGGAAAGCTCCTGTGTAACTGCCCAGGTCTGGAGAAGCCCATCCCACACCTGCTATCTCCCTGTAAATCTGGGGTCAGAGGAACCTAGGTGCCTGTCCCATTCCCCCACACTTTGGAGGGCCAGCCAATGTGGGAAGTGCCTGGGACCCCACAACCAGATTGTTGGGAAGAACCCAGGAGAATGACAAGAGGAAGGAGCAAAGGCAATCTCAGGCCTCCAGCCCACATAGAACAAATCTGGGAGATACAGTCATGGAAGAAAATGGAAGTCACACACATGAAATCTCCAAGAGGATCACAACTGAAGTAAAGAAACAACTTCACGAGACTGTAAAAGTAATCACATCAGAAATAATGTCTCAGGTAAAAGAAGAAATGAAATACATAATGAATGAATTGCTCAGCATGTCTAAAAAAGATTTAAAAAAATAAAAAAGAAGAACATAAGAAAATGATGGAAACCTTGAATGAACAATAAACAAGGAATTACAATGCATGAAACAGATTCAGAAAGATATCCAGGAAATTAAAAAGTCTGTCAAAAGCTGTCAAAACCACCTGAAAGAGACTGAAGATAGACTTTCAGATCTTGAAGACAGGATTGCATCTAGTGACTGTGAAAGAAAAAAATCTTTCAAAAATAACAAGGAACCGAGAAATAACAATTCAATGACTGAAAGATGATGCAAAGAGAAATAATTTAAAAGTGATAGGTATCAATGAAGAAGCAGGGGTCAACACAAATGAAATAAAAAGGCTATTTACAGAAGTAGTAACAGAAAACTTCCCAAACATGGGGAAAGGATCTGGCAAAAGGATCTGGTAAAAAGTGAGGCAGATAGAACTGGGGAAAAGGGAGGATCTGGTAAAAAGTGAGGCAGATAGAACTCCAACTAGCCATAACCAAAATAAATCTACACCCAGACATATAATAATCAAGATCCCAGAAATTCAGCACAAGAACAGAATATTAAAAGCTGTTAGAGAAAAGAAACAGATCACCTATGAAGGAAAACCAATCAGAATCATGACAGATTGTCAACACAAACCATCAAGTCAAGAAAGAGTTTGGAGTTAAGTGTTTCAAATCCTGAAAGAAAACTTCCAACCCAGATTGATGTAACCTGCAAAACTCAAAATTGATGGAAAAATAAGATACTTCCATGATAAAAAAAACAACTGAAGGAATCCATGACCACAAAACCAACCCTACAGAGTGCTGAAGGATACTCTAGAGGGAGATAAAGATGACCACGGTTCCAGGAACAGGAGGAGAGGAGGATCACAAAACAGGACAGGCAATTGAATGAAGGGGAAAAGCAGATGGCCAGCAGCAGGACAGCATGGCAGAGACAAACCAATGTATGCTGGTTGTAACCATTAATGTAGTTGGCCTCAATTAGCAATAAAAAGAAACACAGGGAAATTGGATCAAGAAACAAGATCCATCAATACACTGTATATAAGAAACACATTTAACTAGAAAGGAAATTCATAGACTGAAAATCAAAGGGGAGAAATCAAGTGTTCCATGTGATAGGAGACCAGAAAAAAGCAAGGGTAACTTGCCCATCAACCGAGGAATGGGTAAGAAAGACATGTTATTTTCATACAATGGAAAGCTACCCAGCTACAAAATAGGATAATCTCAAGGCTCTTGTAGGTAAATGAATGCAACTGGAGATCATGTACATGGTGAAACAGTTGGAACTCATACAGGTGAACACTAGCATAAATAACAGAAGGAGTTAGTGGCATCCAAAACACAGTAGATATTATGAAAGTGATAGGGGAGGAAACACCTAGGTGGAGAAGGTGGTAACCAATGTTAATTTCTTATTGTCTTGTCTTGAACTCTTGTAATGTTTTCACAATTTTGTTAGGTTTGGTTCTGTTCTGTCTTGTTTTGTTAGATTTTACTGTGTTTGATGGTATGGGCAGCTATTTTGAACATAATGGGATGCATTATGGTAATCATGGCTGGTTTCCTATTATCTTGTTTTGAAGTCCTAAATGCTTTCATTCTTTTGTTTAATCAGTTTTATTCTGTTTGATTTTATTATGTGTGATGGTATGAACAGCTATTTTGAAGAAAAAGAGGCATTATAGTAACCATTGTTCATTTCCTGTTATCTGGTTTTGAAGTCCTGTAATGCTTTCATTGTTTTGTTTTGATTGGTTCTATACTATTTTGTTTTGTTTGACTGTATTGTGTGTGAAGGTATGGACAAGTATTTCAAAGAAAACAAGAGACATTATGGTAGCCGCTGTTGATTTCCTGTTGTCTTGTTGTGAAGTCCTGTGTTGCTTGCATTGTTCTGTTCTGATGTTTTGTTTTGCTGTTTTGTTTTGCTATTTTGTTTTGTATTGTTTTATTCTCTTTAAAATAAAAAAAGTTGAAAAAGTTGAAAACAAGAGAATGCTGTTGAAAGAAATCAAAGAAGACTTAAAAAGTGGAGAGACATACCATGTTCATGGATTGAAAGAGTCCACATAGGAAAGATGTCATTCTCTCTAAATTGATCTATAGAGACAGTTGAAAACCCACAATACTCTTTTGTAGATAAATAAAAACTCACTTAAGCTTTATGTGGAAAGGCCATGGAACTAAACTTAGGCAAAACAATTTTTTTTTTCACGGCATCAGGGACTGAACTCATGACTTCACACTTGCCAGGCAGGTGTTTAGGCCACTGAGCTAGATCCCCGGCCCTTGCCTTTTTGAGACAGGGTCTCACTATGCAGTTCAGGCTGGCCTTGAGCTCACTTTGTAGCTCAGGCTGGTCTCGAACTCACAACAATCCTCCTGTCTCAGCCTCCTGAATGCTGGGATTATAATCGTGGGCTACCACGCCCATTAGGCAAAACAATTTTTAAATTGGGAATGCTGTTTGCTGTGTGACTACAGTAATCTATACAAGGTGGTACTGGCAAAGATATACATGCACACACACACTCACACACAAAAGAATCCAGAAGTAGACTGATGAAAGTGTGGTCAACTAAAGTTTGACAAATGTACAAAGGCAATCAATAGAGAAAGGGTAGTCTTTGTTCTCATTTTTTTCCAGTATTGGGGTTTGAATCCAGGGCCTTTGTTTGTACTGAGCTACATCCCAAGTCTTTTTCCAATCTTTTTAAAAGTTTTGACATATGGGCTCACTGAGTTGCTGAGTTTCCCAGGTTGGACTGAAACTTGCAATCTTCCTGTTTCAGCCTTCCAGAATGTTGGGATTATACATGGACACTGCACCCAGGAAAAGGGCAGTCTTTTCATCAGATGGTCTTGAAATTACTGGACCTACACAGGGAAAGAACTTGTCCTAACCCTTAAACATTTGTGTTATCACATCTTTCTGGGCATGGTGGTGCCTGTTTGCAATCCTAGCACTTGGGAGGCTGAGGCAGAAGGATCACCATGACTTCAAGACCAGTCTGGGCTGCATAGTGAGTTCAAGGGGTCCAGCCTGAACTGCATAGCGAGACTGTCTCAAAAAAAAAAAAAAAGAAAGAAAGAAAAAGAAAAAATATATCAGTCATAAATGATAACCAAAAGTGATTCAGGACAATGGCTTCTAAACATAAAAAATTCAGATGGCTAAGAAATAAAGATTCAGATCATAAATGTTAATTTATCTGGTAGAAGTAGAGTTAGAGTTTCCTGTCACACATGATAATTCAAGGGATAGAGGAGATGTCCCGTTGTTAATGCTATCTTAGGTAAGAGAGAACAAGTGCTTTAATAATAAATAACTCATATGACAGAAAAAGAAAGGCTTATTCCAGGTGATGGAGGAACATTTCCAATTATAAACAATAATTAATGTAATAGAGAAAGGCACTTCACTCATAATTAAATGACAATAGAGGGTGATAGAGAAAGAAGATTTCTGGTAATAAATGGTAACTTAGAGTATAAGAAAGATTATAGATATTAGAGAAAGAATAATTTAAGTGAGGACTCACTTGAATGAGAAATAAATGCGTTAGTCATAAGAATTGACAACTCAGGTGATGAGAAAGAAGTTTCCCAGTCATAAATAATTTGGGTAATTGAAATGAAGGTTTTTATGAGTGGAACTCAGTTGACTGAGAAATAATTTCCCAGACATAAGCAATAACTTGCATGATACAGAAGAAAAGTGTTTGTGGTAAATCGTAATTCAGGAGATGGAGAAGGAAAGGGTTCCTGTCATAAATGAGACATCAGGTGATTGATAGAAGATTTCTACGCATGTGTTGTATATTCAGGTGCTAAATAAGAAAAGATTTATTCATAAAATAGATTTCATTTCTCAGAAGAACTTTCTAG
>RJWT010032073.1:0-14222 GCA_004365215.1 Cuniculus paca | reverse complement strand
TTACTGTCCTGGGTGAGTATGCACTTAGAGATTACTGTCAATAAAGTCAAATGTAATGAAGATATATTGACCATCTATCTGTTAGCTTTAATTTCTTTTTTACACATGAATTTTTTTTTTACCACTAATTTCAGAGGGTCTCAGCAAACCAAGTTTCTTACATAATTCACTTTGAGACTCTAGATAAACTAGATGACATAGAGTTCCAATTTTAAATGTATGACCTTTGAAGTCAATTTTCAGCTAGGTCCTATTGGTGTTCAGTAGAAGCAACAAAAGACTAACAGAATGATTTAAGTGCCTGGTCAAAAGATGAGTACTTCTGGAACCTACCTTCTGAAATGAGTCAGAAAGTAAAGACAGAGAGAAAGAAAGAAAGAAAGAAAGAAAGAAAGAAAGAAAGAAAGAACAAACTTTTAGAACACCTTTACACCAATTTCATAGTTTTTATTGTTTAATGGCATTGCTATTTGAATACATTTAGAAAATGTTAGATTTTTAATCATTTGAAGTATTTAAATACTTCAGTATTTCCTGATGAGTATAAACCAAACAGAAAACTTTAAAATAATATATTTGATATTTTTGCCTTTCAAATTTCAGTGGTAATTTTGTGGGAAGACTATATACCCCTTACAAGCAAGGAGCCCCTTGTGCCAGTTGCCCTGGTCACTGTGAAGATGGACTATGCAGTAAGTTTGAAGGGACTGACTTCTTAGTTCATAAAATAACATGGTAAACTTTGGAAGCATTAAGAAATCTTCTGAATGTGAGCAAATTTAAGGACATCTGCATTTAAAAGACTAAAAGTACTTTTCAGAGCACTTTAAGTACAATTTTTACATTGTTCCTTACGTATGTACTATTTGTAATAAAAAGTTGGTGCTATATGCAATACAATATCCAAAATCCATGTATATTGTTTTAATGCTGAGTTCTTTACATATAAAATCTATAAAAATGTTTCTGGGGGAAATAATTCATTATAATTAAATGATAAGTTTCTAATAATCTAGGACAATGCTATTATATCAAAGCCACCATTTCTAAAACAGAAAACAAAATTATGAGTTTGAAATGATAGAATATGGTTCAGTGCAAAGAGGCACATCACATATTGAAGTTCTTCACGCACCAATGAGTTTCTTAAAATAAATTTTGCAACTACCATAGTGTACCTAAAATCATTAAGTTTAATAAACACTAGCATTTCTGATTGCGAGTAAGTTTATGTAAATTTTTAAAAGCCAAAGATCAAATTCACATAGAGTATTAGTTTACAATGCCTTGAAAATATTTTAGCAAAGAGAGCAAGCAAAAATATATCATGTACTATCTCATTTCAGGTCTGTGAATAGCACTGCAAAAGCATTTGTGTTTAATTGGAAAGTCATTAAAATTATTAGGAACAGACAAGTTGACTTATTCTTTGTAATTTGGACCCTTCAAAAACATTCCCCTGACTGAAGTGTAGTATGCTTTGTGACTGAACTGAACAATTGTAATTCAGAATATTAATGATATCATCAAAATTTAAAAACCTATGAATACTAGTAAGGAAATAGGGAAAGAGAAACCATCCTACACTGTTGATGGGGATGAAAACTAGTACAAGCACCATAAAAATCAGTATAAAGACACCTCAACAAATGAAAATATAAATACCATTTGATCCAACAATACCTTTTCTGGGTATATTTCCATAAGGATGAAAGACAACATACTGTTGTGATACATGCCTACTTGTGCTTATGTCAGAGCAATTCACAATAGCTAAGTTGAGGAAATAGATAAGATGCCTGTCAATGACTGGATGAATAAAGAAAATTAGTCATGGTACACAATGGACTATTGTTCAACCATGAAGAATAAAATCATGTCATTTTCAAGAAAGTACAGGGAACTGGAGACTATCAAGTTAAATAAGTCAGACCCAGTAAGTTAAGCATCACATGTTTTCTCTTATATAAGATACCTAATTAATTGTGTGTAAGATGATAGAAGATTAGAAATTATATACTTTAGAAGTTATGGAAGGAGGTCAGGGGGAGGGGAGAGGAAAGGCTGAGCTGATGGTGGGATTAAAAAATTGAAAGTATGTTGTATGTATATACTAATTTCCAACAAACAACTTCATTATTCTGTGGTACTAATATGGACTAATAAAAATTAAATAAAGAAGAAAAAACCAAGAATTCAACCTTAAGGAATGTTTTTCCTAAGGAGTTTAGAATCTATCCTACTTGTAAAGAATAACCAATTAAATTACTTTATAATGGAAGTGACCAAGTCAGAACTGTGTTTTATAAGGAGATGTTGGAAATAGTAGGAAGAAATAATTAGATGAAAACCCCCTAGGGGACATAGACTTTTAAAAAATGGGATAGGTTTATCACATCAGTGCAAAAGGAATGTAAAGAAAGATAAGTACAAGAGAAAAGTAGAATAATCACTATTTATTACCTGTAATTGAACTCAATTCTCTCCATGATTCTGGTTGCAAACCTAACTGGATGAGCACTGAATCAAATTTCCCCATAAGGTCAATGTAACCATTGAATTTGATTCAGTTCTTTCAAACTCAGTGTGCAACCAAAATCATGGAAGGAATGGAGTTAATGAATAGAGATTCCAGTGTATTTATGAGTGTTGAAAAGAGGACAAAGAGCTGGGCATGGTGGTGCACACCTATGGTCCTAGCTATTGAGAGAATGAAGCAGCAGGATCATTTGAGTACAAAACTGCAAGACCAGCCTGGACAACATTCTAAGCCCGATCTCAGAGAACAAAAATTAGAAAACAGTAAGTTCTTGTTGATTCATGGCTCATGATTTGAATTATTTAGTAATTGAGAGTTCCATTTCTCTGAGACTGGGTGACTTCAAAAGAGGTCATAGAGTGAGTTTTCAGAGAAACATCAAGCTTTGTATGTAGGATGATACATTTACACTGAAATTTGTTCAACCTGTGGCCACTGAGAGACAGTGAAATAGAAATATCAAATAATCATATAGATAGTATCCATCTTTTAAATATCTACAACTCTGTCTTACCATAAGATCACTTACAGGAGTCCCTAGTGGCATTAGAGTTTTGATTCTAGAGCAGCACTACCCAATCTAACTCTCTGCAATAATGAAAATGATTAGCGTTTTCACTGTCCTATAGAGTAACCCCTTGATATACTGGCACTTAGAATGTAACTGTTTTGCTGAAGACATAAAAGTTTAATTTAAATTAAGTTTCAACTGAAAGAAACAGACAACTTGTCAGTACTATTTTTAGAGAGTGCAAGTCTGGAGAGATTCACTTAATTTTACTCAACTTTTTTTACACTAGAAAGTAAGGCGATTCATCTTAGCAACATATGAAAACTCAAGTTTAAAAAGAATCACTAGATCATTCAGTGAATTTAACTAAGGGAATTTTCATGTTCGTTAAGCTATGAAATTGTCCTCACAGTATAATAATGCCAACCTGTGTGCTCAGTCTCCTCCCCATTCCTACTGAATTTATTGTTCCTTTGGCTGCTATGGAGAACAGCGATAATGAGGTAACTGTTTTATTTTTGTTTCAGCCAATGGTTGTGATTATCAAGATGAATTTTCCAACTGTGCAGATTTGAAAAAAATGCTAACCTGTAATTTTCCAGTGGTCAAGAACTATTGCAAGGCCTCCTGCAATTGTGAAGACAAAATTTTTTAACTGCCAGGGCACGCAAGCAGGGCTACGTGGAGAAGGGCCACATCATCTGCTTAGATTTGACTTAGACTACTAAGAAAATTATAGATACAGTAGCTTCCAAACAATAAAGATTTTTTTTTCTGGATCTGTTTCTTATTTTACAGAAATCTCTTTCATACAAAGGATTAAGAAGTAAAAAAAAATGATCTATGATAACTTTGAATTTTTATATTTTTGTGACTTAAACTAAATGAACTTGACAGTTCTAAAAGCCTCATTTCCCAATGACAAAAGCCACTAAAACACTAGACTAAAATTGAGAATCATGTTATCAGAATATAGTATTACTAAAATAAAAATAGCTTATACAATTATGTTCACATGGATCTTGGGCTACAGTGTTTTTGTTGCAGCTCCACCTAGATGAGCATCTCTGATGAAGTGTCCACATGTGCTGTCTTTAATTCCTGTTTGCCACTCGTTTTCTTCCCACTCATTTGGATTTTATCCTTGAAATTAACTCACAACTCTTATTCCCAAATTAAGCCTGATTTTCGTTATGCTTTTCAGTCTACACTGAATTTAGTGACTGACTTTCAAAACTAGACAATGGGAAGGAAAAATAATAGTCACTTTGAACAAGCATGGCACATACTAGCTTAACCAAGTAATACAAAGTCTCATCTCTATTTTACTGTGCCCTTTTTAAATACCCTTTTTAAACTACAATTTTTAGAGCAGTTTTCTTGTTCCAGGTAACTGGACTCTAGAAAAAAATAAAACCTAATCTGATCTAAACATCAGTCCCCTTCTAGCAGTAATTTAAAATGGTGATTTTTAAAAGATAATATATTTTAATGTTTATACTGTCTTATTAACCATGTTGCAGTAACATTAAAGTTCTTAACTCTCACGTCAGGATTTTGTCTTCTTAATGTGTATCCCAATTAATTGCCAATAAACAATTTTTGGAAAATTATACAAAAGTCCTAAATAAATTACCCAAATAAATTACTCAAATGTGGTTTTGGTAACATACCAACTTAATTTTGGAATATTTGCACCTTTTTTTGTATATTTTAAATAATACTTTATAAAAATGAAAATAATACATGTATTTAAAATTTATATAACAGAATTATGTTCAGAGTGATAGGTGTAAATGGAGAAAAATAGAATAAAATACAAAATAAATGATATACATTAAAATGTGTTGGCTAGGGCCGGGGATCTAGCTCAGCGGCCTAAGCGCCTGCCTGGCAAGCGCAAGGCCGTGAGTTCAATCCCTGGTGCCGCAAAAAAAAATAAATAAATAAAATAAAATAAAATAAAATGTGTTGGCTAACCTGTGCATATAGTTATTGTTTGAATTATTTCACTTCCTCAATTCTGTGCTGTGTAAAAAGTTACATAAGATGTCCTTCCCTTCAGTATGTCCTTTAGAATGATTCTAATGCTCATATAAATTTTTTTTTCAAATGAAAGAAGAATAGATCATTGCCTGTATCAATAAGTACATTTATCAACCCATGAGCAGTTAAAAAAAAAAAAAAACCTCGTTATAGGAGAAAAGAGTTTACTTTCCATTCATATAAATGACTCACCTAACTATAGATCAGTGGGCATTTCAGCACCCACAACTCTTCATAGTACATGATATATTTAGTATTCATTGACAGTAGAATAGTTAAATAATGCTACACTAATAGAAAATGAATTTTAAAAAAATGACCCGCTAGTGTTCTTGAAGCAGCAAACAAGACTTTATATGAAGCAAAGTTTCTTTCTAGATTCTTTTAGCCTGAGTACCCTGGTGACAAAGAGTTGGCCAGAAGTCCTCAGACTTCACTTCCTTAAACTGAGCGGCAGTGAGTCACAGCTGAATCCAGTTGAAATTCCTATCAGCTAAAGTGCTTGAGGGAACCAGCAAGAGCAGAATGTGGGGAGCAGTAGGCATAGTCTCTCTCTGGTGCTCTCAAATGATTTTAAATGTTTCATAAATTTAATAACCTGGGGTGAAATCTTCCCACTTTAGGAGTTCAATCATTCATCACTATATAGAAGGATGAGGAGTTATGCTAGCAACCCTGAGAGAAGCTAGAGAAGCAGTTAGAACCCATTTACAAAAATAAATTCTTGAAAATCTGATCAAGAACTGAAACAGCATTGAGAGCTGTCCAAGCTATAAACACTGATGAAAAGTGGATTTAGTTAAGAAGACATTTTTGAGTTGACCCATGTGTGAAGTGATGCATATCCACCAGGATTTTTAACTTTAGGAAACAAGATGCTCAGAATTTAATCCTGATACATGGATTGAGAGAGAGAGAAAGGTTTGAAGTGACAACAAGGCATTTGGTTTAATTTAGTCAAGAGTGTACTGCAAGTCCTCTTTACAGAATATATTCCCATTTTTGGCCTATCATATGTCTATAACTCATGGCCAATAACATGTTGACCACTCTATTGTAATTGCTGTCCTTCATTAGTTATTTTACTGATCAATACCACCCTTTGTGGCAGGAATTATCTGTTATATAAGTAACATGTAATTTTCATTTAACACATTTTCATGTAATTTTCCAAATAAAAATTATGCATACTAGTGAAGCTCCATAAATAGAAAAAATTTTCAAAAATTATCCCTGAATTTGTGAAGTCATACTGACAAAAATGAATCGGGTTTCTTCATACACAGAAGCTTAGAAAGAAAAAAATAGGGGTTGAAAAATAAGTTCATTATGTAAAGCTCAAGGGATGAAAGTGTTAGGGAGGTCTCCCTCTGTGGGTATCCTACACACACTGGGCACCTAGGCTTCTCTACCATTAAAAAACTACTTACTAATCTATGTCTGTAAAAATGTCAACTCTTGCAATGACTGTTAACATGTATCATAAAGCATGGAAATTTCCTGTTTCAAGATGCATGCTACTGAAAAATGGCCATCTTGGAGTGAATACCAGTGGTGACTGTGTTTCATCTAACAGCACATCCCATGAATTTCTAGATGCCTATTTAAAAAGTCACTAAAAAGAGAAAATCTGTGAAGTCCTGTCAATGTCAGAGCCATATTGATTTAAGTGGTGAAAAAAATAAAATTTGTCTAAGTATCAGGAGTAATGCCTATTCATTTTCTGGTGCAAAATGTCTCCTGTTTGTATATAATACATGTTCATATTTAGCAATCTTTGACATACCTTATAAACAAACTAACAATGGGCAAAGCTAACAATGGGCTCATTCTTTGTTCTTCTTTCTTCTATTTCTATCATGATAAAAAAGTAGATCATGGTTACAACATTTAACACTAAATGATATTTAACAGTATAATGAAAGTTTTACTGTCTTTACAATCTGACCAATCATGATGTTAATAACACTCTTCAATTTTATCCATCCTTCTGTGTATGTAATCTTATCTCGCTGTGTTTTTTTGTTTTTGTGGCACTGGAGATTGAACTCATGACCTCACGCTTGCCAGGCAGGCACTTGGGCCACTGAGCTAGATCCCCAGCCCCTCACTATGGTTTACACTTTCAGTCTTTTTACAGTATTGAGGTGACATACTTTTTCATGTGATATCTTAAATGTTTGTGAAATATCAGGTCAAATGTCTAGTCCAATGTTTAAAATATTGGATTAAATAATTTGATGTGTATTGCACAGGGTTCTTTAGAGGAATGAAACCAATAGAATTGATATGTCATTGTAAAAGAGGATTTATTGGATTGGCTTACAAAATCAGAGGCGACAGTCCAACCATGGCCATCTGTGGACTGGAGAACTGAGGAAACCATCAGCTTCTCTATTCAAGAAGCTAGAAGCCTCAGAAAAGCAGGCACCAACGTTGCAGCCCCAGGGCTAGACTGAAGCCTGGCAGCTCCCTGGAGAGCTAGAGGGTGTGAGTCTACATCCAAAGATTGAAGAAGCTGTAGTCTGATGTCCCTGGGCAGCAGCAAAAGCAAAAATTATCTCCACTTAGGAAGAATCAAGCTTGCACATACAGGCAAGCTTCCTTCTTCTGAAATATTTTGTTCCATCTGGGGACCCAGTATATTCAATGGTGCCACCCACATT
Source organism: Cuniculus paca (assembly GCA_004365215.1). Lineage (NCBI taxonomy): Eukaryota > Metazoa > Chordata > Mammalia > Rodentia > Cuniculidae > Cuniculus > Cuniculus paca. The sequence continues at coordinate 6,460 of RJWT010032073.1, read as the reverse complement.
TGGGGCAGGTATTCCCCTCCTTTGTTCACTGACTCTCATGCCTGTCATCTCTGGAAACACATGTCTTGTTAAATATTCCAAATAATATTCTGGCATCATATTCATATTTTATGAATACCTTCTCTCTGTATATGACTTGTCTATTTGTTTTCTTGATGTTAAATTTGCATATGTTTTTTATTTTAATGATGTATATATTTCTGTTTTTATATTCTGAATATTATTTCATATGGTCTGGCTTAAAAACAGAGAAAAGCTATTCATAAAACATGAATATGATGCCAGAATATTATCTGGAATGTTTAAAGATATTTACAACTTGAAAATGGATTGACAGACACCTAGAAAATTATTGCTGGGTGTATTTGTGTTTCCAGAGATGACAGGCATGTGAGTCAGTGAGATTTTAGTCATTTGTTATTAATTATGTAGTGATATCAGCATAGTCTGTAACTAGAAATACAATTCCTGAATCAAATGATGTCTTCAAGTCTTAACATTTAGAGGAAATGCTAAACTTTTTAAATGGCTAGAATATTTCAAAGTATTACAGTAACACAGAGGGTTTTAAATACTTCTTTTCCCTTCCTTCCTTTCCTCCTTCCCCCCACCCCAATTCCCTTTCCCACTTGAATATTTTCTCCCTATTTCACAGTATCTATTATATATTTTGGTCTTTGTTTCGGTTTTTAAGAACAGGAGTTGTCCAAGCAGATATGGGGTACAGGAACTAGCAGAAGTCTCAGACCTTTTGATCATTCTTATTTTGCTATTTCTTCACTTCTCCAACTCTCCCCAACTCAGGTACAACAAATTTCCCCTTAAGAAAACTTTGAACCGGAACCTGGCAACACTGTAAATCTAGATTGACAGGACCGTGCTCCAATCACAGAGTGAGAGCCTCAACGCCAGAAAGAAGAGGCGGGGCAAATGAGGCGTTAGAAATTTCCAACTGCTAGGCAACCAGCATCAGTTAAGAGGTCTCCAGCAGTGGGGTCAAGGCGTCAGCCTTGATATGTCAAGATGTCTCTTTCCAAAAAGTTGACTTTAGACAAATTGGATGTTAAGGGGAAACGAGTCATCATGAGGGTAGACTTCAACGTCCCCATGAAGAATAACCAGATTACAAACAACCAGAGAATCAAGGCTGCCATCCCAAGCATCAAGCACTGCCTGGATCATGGAGCCAAGTGTGTTGTTCTTATGAGTCATCTAGGCAGGCCTGATGGTGTTGCCATGCCTGAAAAATACTCCTTGGAACCAGTTGCTGCTGAGCTCAAAACCTTGCTGGGCAAAGATGTTCTGTTCCTGAAGGATTGTGTGGGTCCAGAAGTGGAGAAAGCCTGTGCCAGTCCTGCCACTGGGTCGATTATCCTGCTGGAGAATCTGCGCTTCCATGTGGAGGAAGAAGGGAAGGGACAGGATCCTTCTGGAAAGAAGCTGAAAGCAGAGCCAGATAACATACAAGCCTTCCGAGCATCCCTCTCCAAGCTAGGGGATGTCTACGTCAATGATGCTTTCGGCACTGCACACCGGGCTCACAGTTCTATGGTGGGTGTGAATCTGCCCCAGAAGGCATCTGGATTCCTGATGAAGAAGGAACTGGAATACTTTGCCAAAGCCTTGGAAAATCCAGAGAGACCCTTTCTGGCTATACTTGGTGGGGCCAAAGTGGCAGACAAGATCCAACTCATCAAAAATATGCTGGACAAGGTCAATCACATGATTATTGGTGGTGGGATGGCTTATACCTTCCTTAAGGTACTCAACAACATGGAGATCGGTGCCTCCCTGTTTGATGAGGAGGGAGCCAAGATTGTCAAAGATATCATGGAGAAAGCAAATAAGAATGGCGTCCAGATTACCTTTCCTGTTGACTTTGTCACTGCTGACAGGTTTGACGAGAATGCTAAAGTTGGAAAAGCCACTGTAGAATCTGGCATACCTCCTGGCTGGATGGGTTTGGACTGTGGTTCTGAAAGCAATAAAAAGTTTGCTCAAGTTGTAGCCCAATCAAAGCTAATCGTTTGGAATGGCCCTGTGGGAGTGTTTGAATGGGATGCCTTTGCTAAGGGAACCAAAGCCCTCATGGATGAGGTCGTGAAGGCCACTTCCAAAGGCTGTGTCACCATCATAGGAGGTGGAGACACTGCTACTTGCTGTGCCAAATGGAACACAGAAGACAAGGTCAGCCATGTGAGCACTGGCGGAGGTGCCAGTCTTGAGCTTCTGGAAGGCAAAGTCCTTCCAGGAGTGGAGGCCCTCAGCAACTTGTAAGTCAGTGCAGTGTTCCTTCCTGCTGTTCCTGTCCACGGTCTTCAAGTCAACTTAGTACTTTAATATCTCAACTTGATTTTGGTTAAAATCTACCCCTAGTAAGACTCACATAAGGATAAAGTCACTGGAACCTCAAGAACTCTTAGCATCAATACAGCAACTCAGTTATTTCAGCACTGCTATACATTTGTCTGCTGTCCTCAAGATAATGTCTGGACTTCACCATTGTGCTTCATAATAAGAATATCTTAAATTGCCTATTAAACAAAATGAGTTGAATAATTTGTATGTCTGTTTTCATTTTAGTCCTGCTTCATTAGTATTTCTCTGTTTCAAACAGGAAAATAGAGCCAACCAAGTCATTATGGAGTTATAGGGTAAAGGACAACAAAATGTTAAATAATGAAAATGCCCAAATAGAAAATATTTTACATGCAGGAAGTCCTAAATATCCTTAGAGAGATACTAGAATAAAATTTACTCCTAAATAAGAAAAAAGAAGTAAAAAGATATTCAGTAAACCTAAGAATTTAAGAAAAAATAATCAGACACAAGAAATTATGTCTTTGTACCTGTGAATGAACAAGAGGGAGTACAAATATATCTCTGTTAGGAAAGGAGTCTCAAATTAAGCTCAAGGGGTAAATGAAGAAGTAATGGTTTTGTATTTAAAGCAAATATATTTAATAATGGGTCATAAACCAATAAATTCTAAAGTAGGTTTTAGAGATAAATATAAATTTATATACAAGTAGTTTAGCATCAAAAAACAGAGCTATAAAATTCTGGTATATTAAAATAATAAAGACAAAACTATTGATTGAAGAATTTATTTTTGGTATGGGGAAAGAGCCGGATCAGGGTAACGCTGTCAAAAATTTAAGACTAAAAATACACTGTATGTTTTCCCAGCTTTCTGACTTATTTCCTGTAACTCTCACATCAATGACATAGGTTAAATATCCAGAATAATTAAGCTTCAAATGTAAATTTTAATACAGTACTTCACCATACTTTGAAGAGAATGTTAGTAATGTTGTGGGACTCTTTCTTGAGAAGAAGCAGGAGCCAAAGTATAATTTTAAAAAAAGATTAAAAAAGAGATAACCAAACTTTCCATAACTGAAACAATTCTACAGTATTACCTTCTTACATTAAAATGTATGTTAAAAATATAGGCTTTTTTCCATGAGATCACATAGGGAACCAAACCAGTGAAACCAATCTGTTTAGTTAGGGTGTTCAATCCTTGTCTGAAGTGTTGTCTGAGAGTTTGCTACCGGACTGCCACCCTGAAGAGCTAGTGAAGCTAGTGAAAAGCAATACATTTTATATTAAATGCATGATCTCAAGAATTCAAGAATTATTTTCGCTTATTGTATTGGTAATTTATTGTGTAATGATGTCGGTCCTGCAAAGAAGTTTTGAGAATGTCTTATTTCTAGCTGGATACCTTGTTCTAACTAAAAACCAATGCAATTTTTATTAAAAAGAAGTAGGAGAAAAATAATATGTGGGGAGAATTTGCTGTTCTGCTAGACTGTTAACTCTGGTCATTCAACTATCCATGTTCCCTTCTTACACATAGAAAACATCCCTTCTCACAAATAGAATACATCCCTTCTCCAAGAGGTGCAATCAAATATCTTGTCTAGCTATTGCATCTTATTAAAATTTGGACTGTCTGGGTGATGAATCACCCTTTCTATGTGATCTAGAGGAAAACAACCTTCTGGCAAAGTAGAAAGGCCTCCCCCACCTCAACTCCATACACATCCAATATGCAATGATAGATATGCAAGAGGACCACAGTGAAAATGATGAAGTAAAGGAAATTCATTGTTTCATTACAATTGTCAAAGAAATCACATTCAATCAGAACTTCAAGGACTCCCCGTTCTGGTAGTGGGAAAAATTATTTAGCTACATGTTTTCTGTTCTCTGGAGAAACTTTCTTACTTACCTTTCATTTCTCGCCTTTGTTTGACCAATTGGGAAATTTTTCTTTAGAGATGCAGGCCACATTGAGAAATTGCACAAATTTCCTACTCTCCTTCTTCCTGGTACACTTTTAGAAAAATAAAATGGGTTTCTGTGATATTTAATTAAAAGTCTATGAAGTTCAGGGTAGTACTTTCTAAACTTTCTTATGAATCAAGTGTTTTGGTCCATTTAATTTCAGAAAAAAACAACTGCATGCCAATCATCAGCAACTTTACTCATAACTGTTAACTGTCTGATTCTTACTTAATTAGTTTCTTTCCTGGGCCACTTCTAATAACTGGAAGGCAAGGCCATCTGTGTAGGCAGGTAGGATTCTCCTGCCTCAGTCTTCCAGTGTGCTGATACTACAGCCATGTACCACCACACCCAACTTTCACCTACATTTCTGATTCCAACTGTTCATGTTTTCCTGGCTGCTCTTACCTTGTGTTGTAGCAAATTTCAAAAAACAAAAATAAACAAACAAAACCCACCTCCAAATCACAAATAAAAAACCTTTCTTTCTAAGTGCTATGCTATCTATATGCATAAACACTATATGTGTACACTTATATGAATTATTTTATAGACTGTTATAATTTCATGGCTACAAACTATAATTATATGCAGTAAAAAGACATAGTTTTCTATGTTCTAAAACAATTTTTTTTAATTAAGGTTACCACAAAAGGCAATGATGCATTGGGTTTTGTTTCAAACTAACAGTGGAGTTTGTTTAGTCCAAGATTGCCATTCTAGTTATTTAAATCATATGCTTGGACAAATCCATTCATTTATGTACTGTTCTTTAAAAAAAAATCTGAATTTCTGTTGCTTATTTCAATAAACATCAGCTAATAAAGCTGTGATGAAATCTGTTAAAATATAGTTTCATACTATAATACATAGCCATATTTTTCCTTTCAGTAATTTCCAATCTTAGTATGTTAGTGGAAGTCTAGTCTTGGCAGCAAAATTTGTGATCCCTGACTCAGTGTGTATTTATATTAAATCTAGGAAGGTGGAGAGATAACTGATAAAAAGAAAAAATGAAATATTTAGAAAAGGATGAAGTGGAGAACATGTGAATTTATATATGAAAAGAGAATATTTTAGTTGACATCTCTGCTGTGTCCAGCCCAGCTCTTGAAATTCCCAGAGGGAGAACAGTGGAAGATGAAGAAACCGCAAGAGTTGAAATAAAGAAAGCTGAGGTCAGGTGGAGCCCTCACACCTAGTGGGAGAAAAGGAACTGCTTAAATGACTTCAGGTGTTTATAAAACCAGCACGAGGTTGATAACAGGTGAAACCCCTCTCCTAATGGGAGAAAAGACCTGCCTAACAATTTGTCTGGCTTGCCTTAGGCCCTCTGTGTTTTTGGGTGGCCTTGCTTTAGTGCCACATATGTGATAGATCTGCAGCTCAACTGCTCCCCACACATCTCCTCACTACAGAAGCCTAGAAGTCTGCCAGAGGTCCCCTGCTGTCTCTGTGGCTGCAAAGTTTTCCCAAGCAGACAACAGTGCAATTGCTAGATCTTGTTTCTCCCCTCTCAGACATTCAGAGCTCTTGCCCATTTGCTCAGCTATTCAGTTGAGAGAAGCTGTCTAGGCCCTGCTGCTCCACCTTAGTCACATATCAAGCCTCTAAGTAACTTATTTTCAGTATTCTAATTTAATCTTCCTTTTAAAATTCAGTGCCACCAGGCATGGTGGCGCACACCTGTAATCCTAGCCCTCAGGAGGCTGAGGCAAGAGGATTGCCATGAGTTTAAGGCCAGCCTGGCCTACATAGTGAGTGAGCTAAAGGCCAACCTGATCTACACAGCAAGACCCTGTCTAAAAAAAAGATTCTGTACCTTTTCCTGCTAAAAGTTTTATTCATGTACTTACCCTCTGAGCTCTCTTATGGATCACAAATTATATGTCTCTGAAACCCCCATTGTATACTTGAGAATACTGGCTGCACTAATCATCTACTAGGACTTTTGACACATAGCCAGGGAAAGAATTGCCTGGGAGATGAAGGACACTTCACGTAGATGTCGAAATGAATGATAACATATGAAAAATGAAATCTCAGAGTCTTCACTCTCCAAATATAAGTTCCTTTTGCAGCTGGACTTTTAGTTTCTATATGTGAAAGCAAATTTACCCTCAAAATACAATGTTGAGAGATCTCAAAGAAACAGAAATAAAAT
>RJWT010032072.1:0-14218 GCA_004365215.1 Cuniculus paca | reverse complement strand
AAAAGTCCCTAAAATGACAGAGTCTTTGGCAACCCACTCGGGACCCCTTCTGTCCCTCTGACAGAAGCTTTCTTTTTTTCCCCAATAAATATATTCTGCTCTTAACCTCCGTTGTTCCTAAAATTCATTCTTCGATTTTTAGAGAACACGAACTCGTACCAGACATAGTGGGTTGGGAGTTTCATTCCCCTGTATCATTATGGTAACTTTGGTTGATCCACATTGTTTTCACCATAGATCACTACATTAGATGACTTCAATGAGTTTACACAACTTGCTTAAAGTTGTATGTGGCAGGCTGGTCAGGATACTAATTAAATCATCTGCATTTCCAAATCCGGCCTACTTTGCTGTCTCCCCAGGATAACATAAATTTAAGTTTATTCAAACGACAGAATCACATCAAAACTTCTTGTCTGGTTTTACGCAGTGTACCAATTTTATTTTTAAAATATTATGTATATTCTGGAGAGATTGCTTGACTACAGCAAAGTAAACTAGTCCAGCAAATAAATGACCATTGGCTGAACTCCATATTTATCTTTATGTTTATGAAATGTTGACAAGTAATCGAGCCTCTGAGGGTTTTAATTTCTGAATCTATAACTGAAGTTCAACTAGAAGATCTTTCAGGTCTTTGAACTTGAAACTTTTATGGGCCATTTATATTGTCAGACTATTAATAAAGTTCAAGGATTTGAAGATTCATTAGTAGATTATATCTGTGCAATACTTTTTCTCAACCTGATTACAAAGAGAGCAGTTTATAATAGCAGATCCTAACATATCTACAACTTTAGAGACAATGAAAGGCAGAGAGTACTCATGTGCAATACCTTAGTTTCTCTGAGAATTCACTACTTAGGAGTCTATTATTTACTATGAGATCACTTAGGAGTCTTTAACATTTAGTAAAAGAACTACTGCCATACTAAGAATTTTTGTTTTCTGGCCAGAAATATCGATAGTAACATAATCTAGTCATAATGGAATAATACTGTAACTGGATAAGAATGGCAAATTTCAAAGCACTTTGTCCAGTTTCCTGTCTTTACAAATGAAAAGATTAAAAGTTAAAGAGGACAACACACTTACCCACATTTACAATCCACTCACCCCTTAAATGGAAGCTGAACCAAAATTCTACACTTTTGACGTCTCATTGTGGGGTCTTCTTTCAGATCTGTTTGCTCCAGTAGATATCTACTGTGGTTGTCTGGGGAAAGGCTCTAATACAAATTCTGCATCCTGACACCAAATTACCATCCTGAAAACCCAATTTTCAGACTTCTATTTCATCACTTACACAGAGTACCATATAAGTATACTGTATCATTTTTAACGCTAATGCCACCTGTGTCTATCTCTGCTGGGACTTCTCTTTTTTTCAGCTCCAATTCTACACAAATGTCAAAAACACAGTCATGCTTTCTCCTCCAGCCTTGATTGCTCCTGGCTAAAGACATGTCTGATGCTTGAGAATTTTCTAACATTATAACTTCTATATAGCAACTTTTAACTTTTACCTTGTACCACAATTGTTGGTATGCTTTCCGTTTCTAGTACTGCAAACTTCTTGAGTATGAATTAAGATTAAAGTGATTAGGATAAGGCATGGTTCTTTGAAGGTCAGTCAATATGACTTCTCTCAAATGCCTTCTTTCCTCATGACTCTTCCCATAGTTTCTCAGGAAGAAGGGACTCAGTAGGTGCTTGTTTTTAGATTCCAACTTCTGAAATCAAGCACATATCTAGACCTTCAGTGCCTGCTATTCCTCCTGCTTGTTCCAACTTTCCTATTCCCAGGGTCCACGTACTAATATCTCTTCCAGGTCAACTTTGGCCCTGATTCCTCTCCATTTGTGTTGCTTTACCTATTACTATTTCCCCTTCCTCTGAACTCTGACAATATATATGGTCTATTTAAGTGAAGAGAGGCACAGAGGGAAGAGGGAAGAAAGGGGGCGGGGAGAGAGAAAGAGGGACAGAGACACTGTGGACAAAATATAGCCTTCAGGGGCATAATCCCATATACCCCCAGTGATCTACTTCCTAAAACCAGGCCCCACCTCCAGGGATGACATCATCTCCGAAAAGCTATGAACTGATCAATGGTTTAGTTTATTGATGAAGTTAGAGCTCTTATGATCCAATCACCCCCAAGGTTGCACCTCAGACACTGTTGCACTGAAGATCAAGCCTTCAAAACAAGAGCTTTTGGGAGTTTATTCTAGTTAGAGATTGGAATTGAATCCTGTGTTATTTTTATTTTGTGAAATTTTCAGTGTCTCCAGCTCAGGAAAGTGACCATCTTTATGCATCATTTACTTTTCAGTATTTTTAAGTATGGAAGTAGTCAAAATTAGTTAATACAGAAGATTTAGTAACGCTTTTAAGCTCACTGAGGCACACTTTTTAAAATTCTGAGGTAATCTGTTAATACTCTGGTCTCCTGAAATACATGCTAAATTTCCTCACTGCTTTTTGCTTTCTCTTCATGCATAAAGCATTTTTAATTTCACCTTTTGTCTCAACATTTATCGAACCCAGTATAATATAGCGCACTAGGATACACACCCACTGCCCAATAAGAGGCACAATATGGGTTCCATTCTCGTTGTTTTTCCATAGTGATGGCTCACTGAAATTTCCTGGAAGCATAGAAAATGGTCTGTCTAGTTTTGCTCATAGGAACATGGAGAATTTTATTTCTATCATAAATGTCTAAAGACCAGAAAATTTGGGAGTAGATTTTTTTTCACCTGGTTCCAAATCATTTTTAAGCACTGTGTCCTTCCACAACTATGATAACTGAAGTCACAAAGGAGCATGTAGATGCCCATGGTCACTTTTACTTTAATTTGTGATATATTTGGCCTAGAAAATCTCCTATGTGCTTGTAATAAGTTGAAAACCCCCCCATTCATATGTTGAAATCTGAACAAACTCTTGTGATGATGTCTGTGGAGGAGAGGACTTCGGGAAGTGTTATATCATGTGAGTACATCACTCATGAGTGGAATTAATGTCCTTAAAGAGACCCAAGAGAGCTCTCCCACTCTTTTCCTACCATGCAGGAATACAAAAAGAAAACAACCGTCTGTGACTAGAAAAAGGCCCTCAGCAGAACCTGATCATGCTGGCATCCTGATCTTGGACTTCCAGCTTCCAGAACTTTAAGGAAATATATTTCCAATGTTTAAGTCCTCCAATCTATAATAATTTGTTACAGCAACCCAAAGTGAGTATGACAGGGCTTGTCTTCCTTATCGAGTTTCAAGATTAAAAGCAAATTCTAAGAGGAACAATGAAAGGAAAATACCTTTCTTTGTGGTTTGGGAGATTGGGACATAATTGCAGGAGCCTCTTTATATTTGGGATGGATAGCAAAAGATTAAGGAAGCTTTGAGAACAGTTGCTTTGCTATTGAATAAAACTTAGAAACACAATTTTAAGAATAATTATGAGCTTAGTTATTACTACCAAATCTTAGCTACAGTATCCTGCCTACATCATTACTTATTTGCATTTTGTTTCACTTTTGTGTACGAAAAATTGGCAGTGTGCTTTCTTCAGTGATAAGTTTTATTTATTTTTTTGCTACTATTTTCACAAATTTATTAAAAAATCATCCAGTTTATTTTATTGTACTTTAATCAATGCATTCATAGCATGAATATTTTAGTCATACAAGCAATGGCTTGGGCTCAATTTTGCAAATAATTTAGAAAGAGCATAAGCCTTCAGGAGAATGCATTCCATTTAAAAATATCAAATGATTAAATCTATAGCTGAGATAATTGCTAGTTAATCTCAAGCAAATAAATACCATATATTTTTAAGACTGTTACGTGGTGTGATTTATAGAGAAAAATTAAGAGATAGACTGTCTTCATATATAGAGTTAATATTACATGTGTATGTATATTTAAATATACATTATATATAATATATAATTCCACATTCTCTTCTTGTCATTTTTCCATTACACAGTGTCTTGGCTACTTTTCTCTCATTGCTGAGACAAAACACCTGACATCCAAAATGAGGGAAGGAAAGGTTTACTTAACTTACGGTCTTTGGAAGTTTCAATCCATACTCAGCTGGCTCCAAGGCACGGTGACATGGCTGAGAGGAAGCCGTTCATGGTGGCCACAAGCAACAAGAGAGAAAAAGGCAAAAAGGGGAGAAAGCACACCTCCTCCTCTCCCTTATATTGTATGCCAGTTACCTGTCCCTGGGCAGGTATGGCACTCACACTGCCAATCCCAGTGCTAGACAGTAAACCAATCACAAATGCTAGACTCAGCTGCCTCCATGACTGCATGAGGCTTTGAGGGGACATTAAACATAAACTATAATGCATAGATATATTTGCACTAAAAAAAGTAAAAAAATAAATGGAGTAACCATGTATATGAAAGAGACATTTGCAAGCAGACAAGTCTCCCACTCTTGAAATCTTGCCAGAGCCAAATTGTACATTTTATTTTCAAAGGAGTGGTTATTACTTGCACATACCATTCCAGCTTGCCTTGTAACAGATAAAATTAATGGCATAAGTGTCAGCTTGACTTTAAAGTAAAACTTTAGACACCAAAACTTGATCTTTATCAGGCTATTATAGTATGACATGTCTATGCCAACTGAAAATATCTATTCATAAAAGAAAGGAGTTGTATTTGACAATTATACTGCAGACAAATAAAACGCCCATCTGAACCACTCATTGAATCTGTAATCTGCATGGCTAAATTATGCCCACACCATGAAAAAGAAGTGATATTCAAATATGTGTTGAATTAGATCATGAGATCACAGCTATTTTGGGGCCTGTCTCCAGGAACTTTGCACTAATGTGGTTTCATTGCTCTGTTGAAGCTATTAAATCTGTCCCATTGGTTTCTTATTTCAGTGAATTCCTGGACATATAGATGTGGGCCAAAACCGAAGGGGTTTATAGAATGATACAATAAACATTCAATTTCTAAAAGCAGATTTCTATTATCAAGTGGGCACATAAAATGCTTTGTTCAAGCTGAATAGATTGCTTCATATTAAGTTAGAATGTGAGAAAAGGCAGTTGTAATATTTTAAGTAAATATCAGTGAAGTAAACTTGACAGATATTAAATTTTCTTATCTTTCCATGGATGATACTTTCCAAATATTTATATTGACCCAATATAATAATTAAATTAAGTTTGAATATGAGTGTATGTCATACATACACAAATCACTATCTTCATAAATTTTATTCTTTAGTATGTGAATGTTTTTGTATTTTCACATATAGACCAGCTTACATAGTTACAGTGGACTGATTATAATAAAGAGAGACTTGGAAATTAGCTGACTGAAAAGTACTGTAATTTACCTTTTCCTTTTCAAGGAATCTGTCCAAATTGCAGGAAAGCTATCAATAATGTTCAAAGATAGTTCCATTATAAAACCAGACACTAGGTGGCACTAGAAACCCCCCAAACTGGATATATTGTTGGCTTTTCTCTATTACTCTAGGTTTGAAACGCAGTCTATGATTCACTTTTGAGTTTTACAGAAAAATTAGGATCCCCAAAAAAGTAACATCTTGGTTAGTTCCTTCACACCATTGTTGTCCCTTTTGTTTTCATGAAGAATTATATTTCAGATGACCCAAACTATTTCATGTGTGTTTGACACAAGATTTGGAAAACAACTTCAGTACATTGATTACATTTACGGTCTTATGAATATTTAGTTATAAAAAATTATCAAAGATGACATACTTTTTCATAAGTACTAGTAAATATATTGAGTTTATTGTACAGAGTTAGGTATATACTTTAGTGCCGACATCTGTATATGAGGTAAAAATACAATTTGTAGAATATCTTAAGAGTATTGATGATTCGAATTTCTTTTTAAAGCTGCGCATTTCTAATTAAGTGGAGACTTCTCCCAAGAGGAATGACAATAGTGAGCTTATTTTTAATGACGATGTTCTTTTCTTAACATGTGACAACTGGGAGGAAGAGAAGTACTCTGAGAAGGAGCGCACATTTAGTGAGATAGCATTTATTAGTACATTCGTAAAAGTGCTGTCGGAATATGTTCAGATTCTTATGTAAAGTGACACTCAGGGCTTCAGGGATAAGGAAAGGCAGAGTGAGCAGTGAGGTACCAATCAAAATAAACACTTTGTTGACTGGTCGACTGCATCACCAGCAGGGTAACCTTGTGCCGCACAACTAGGGTGACCCACAACCAGTTCATTCTGGGATCAATTCCAAGTGCTGAACGTGGTATATATGAGGGCTGTAAGATGAAGGACACTGGAAACTTTCATTTTTGCATCTCTTATATTTACCTCAAACAAGTTGAGGTGAGCTGAATTAGGAAGGAATTTTTCTAGTATACTGACTATAGTTTTTTTTTTATTAAGTACAAAGCTAGATTTTAAATGTAAATTTCTTTTTATTTGCCATCGGTATTAATCGATGATGCTTTACAGATTGAGTAATTTTCAAGCTATGCATTCTCATTTTATCAAACTAAAAATTCATTATAGATTAAAAAAAGCCAAATAGCCAACTAAATATAATATACAATTCTTCACTGGATCATGGACTTAAAAATACAGCACATCAAAGAAGAATTGTTTATTAGATAATGAATTTGTTGAGTATGTTGTTATTGTGGTTTTGTAGCTGAATGTTCTTGTCTTTAGTTGACACATGCTTAAGTGTTCAGGGTTAAAGTACTATGTTGACTGCAGCTAACTTTCAAATGGGTCAGCATAAAGTATAGAGAGAGAGGAAAGAAAAAGTAAATGAGTCAAAATGTTTGAAAAAAGTATGGTGGTATTCATTGTACTATTCTTTCAGTGTAGGTTTTGCGTTTTTCAAAATAAAAAACTGGAAAAAAGTCAATGACTTCATCTGTGGGAATACACAACTGAGCATAAAATCATTGTTATTTTCTTCTATTTGCCTGGAATGCATCTACCATTTTCTCTAGATTAGCTGTAATCTCAGTATTCTAAGTTAAAAATTTACTTGCTTTCTTGTGACTTACAAAAACTTTGGTCTTATGAATAAATTGATACTTGTTTCTTGAATAGACTGTAGTCATGAACAAGGGGAAAAAAACCCAGTATTTTTATAAGAAAATCCATCTTTTCTACTATGAATCCCGACAGTCCTAGACTGAATCATTGCACATTCAATACACAATCTGTCCCAGAGGCTGAGTCATCCTTGCTGCAAATCGAAACTGTGATTCTAAAAAAGAATTTTCTAATCCAAAACAGAGCTTCAGTCTCCTAAATGATGTAGTTTTTACAGTGTTATCAGTTTAAAAACTTTCCCATTGGAATGTATATTTATAATCTAAATGCCAATAAACAATTTAAAGGAAAAATATTGAAAATATGAAATATATTGCTAACCATATTTTGCTATTGAAAATTTTAACTGACTTTTGGGAGATCACGTAAATGAAGAAAACTGTTAAATTTGTTAAAATTTTATTCAGTGAAACAGTCACTAAATTGCCTGCATGAACTCCATGTTGTTCCAAAAAAAAAAAAAAAAAACTTGAGGCAAACACGTAATAAAATGGAATATTTAAGATATGAATAGTTTGAAAGAAGAAATTATATTCACTTGTTACATTAGTGAAAAATCAAAATTCATATGTCAGGCTTTTAACAAAGGCATATAAATTCCTTTTTAGTCTCTTATGTCTTCTGAAAGGAATCACAGAAATATATTTTAAACTTTCTTTGTTGAAATAGTTTGAAGTAATGCTTTACAATAAATAATTTTTAAAATTTTATTTTCATCACACATTTGCTTATACTCATACATCTACAAATATAGTAATTTATAAATTAATTTGGCTTATAAACATAGCTATATTTAGGACAATTTATAAAATATCAAACTTTTCCTCAGATTAAATGACAACTTCATAGGTTACTTATTAAGCTATGTTACTCAAACACTGATATTTTCGCATTTTTAAAATGACATTTTTATTAGGTTTCTTAAAAATTTAAAACAATCCCCTTGTTTCAAAACATCTCCACATTTTTTATATTTCTTGACTTTAAATCACTTTCTGAATGCAGACAGGGTGTGTCTGCTTAGTCATAGTTTCAATCATGTGAGGAAAATATTTTTAAGAGCTAAATACATACTTATTTTCCATATCAGATATGCAGATCATCATATTCCAGAGGACATAAGTGATAAGTTAAGAAAGAGAGCAAACACTAGAATAAAATTTTAAATAATTTCAAAGACGTGCTTTTATTCATATTTAAAAACCACCATAAAAGTAATCGAGTAAAATGCACCAACGTTTTACAAACCATAACGTATATTTCACATTATAATACTTATTCTTTAAGACAGTTCCAACCGTACACAAGCACGGGTGAGAAAAAGGGGGAAATACTATGCTGTCTCTAAGGAGGAAAAGCCTCCTGGTTTATCCTTAGCTGTTTGTTAAAATGATGAGTTCATAATTTAAATGTTCCCAATGGAAATAGAAAACCAAAAACTAAAATACAAAGACAGAAAAGTTCAATTTTTTTATTCTTCCAGATCTTGAGACTGCGTTAGAGGAGGTAGAGTGATTTTTATTGTTGTTGCTTTTGGTTTTGCTTTTGTTTTCTCTCCGGTTTTTAAACTGGCTGCACTGTCTGTCTGCAGTGGTCAGCAGAGTACTCTGCACCCTCCCTGACTTGCATCCTCCCCATGGTCCAATTGCTGCTTCCTGCCAAGTTTGCTACAAAACCGCGAGTCAGGACATCTGTTGCTCCTCACATGAACACATGTTCGTGTTGCCCCTTTATCTGCGGCTGAGCCTGTGCTGAGACACTTTTTGGAGAACGTGGTCCTTTTAGGAGAGACAAGAGATCCGGATTTAGTTCTGCCATCTGTGTCGATGGCAAAGAATTTGTTTTAAGAACTTCAGAATCGAGTTCAGCAGGTAATTTAAAGAGACGCATGTAAAGGTTGCACTCTTACAAATCCATTTCACTCTTTCTTTGTGTGACTTTGGCCTAGGGATCTCCAGGCAGGCCGCACTGTCACTCGGCATGTACTACATTTTTCTTATTTACAGAGCAAGAGCAAACTTTCCTCCAGGCAGGGCAAAAATAGAAACAGGAAGACTTTGAAAAAAAGAGTTTGACTTGCTTATTAGAAGTCTGAACCCTTTGCAAACTGTCCATTATGAATGCTCAGCTAGATGAAGATAGTGATTACCGATAAGAAAATGAAAAGGGAAAATTGCATCTTGAGGTACTGTTTGGAGAAGTGTGGTTTGGGGTTGGCCATGAGCGCTTTAGTTTTTCATTTTCTCCTTTCTTCACTCACGTGGTTTCTGCGTTTGCTCCTCCCTGCAGTTAACATTCACTGTGCATTTACTATATGATGCTATTACCTTCCAGGCAGCAACTTTGTAAAACGGCAATCTGTTCGACCTTTCCTTAATCTGCTACACTACCAATGTGTTTTCATATTAATTAAATGCCTACTGTGGACTTTTCCCCAAGGAAAAACATTTATTTTTAACATTTGTATTTCTTCTCTAAATCAGAGGAAGAAAATTTAAGCTAAATTTAAGTAGACATTTAAGTTATATTATCAGGAGTATTTAAAAAAAAAGGTCAAAACTTCAGCTCTTTTTCAGTTGAAATATTCAGAAAAGTTTGTATCATATCCCTTTCACCTTTAAATTTTGACCAAGGAAACTACAAATTAACTAGTTACAGATGTTAGGTCTTTGTTCAATGTGCCTAATTACTTCTTTGAGTTATACTATCCTCTTTTATCATTGTTATCAGTTGGACAGGGAGGTAAGTTTTTTTTTTTTAAATGTCCTTAAATTTTATTAGTTTAATTAATCTTCATGATAGTGCTTCTCTAACTCATTGGGGTGAAAAATTACCCCAAAATCCTGTTCCTCTTTACAAACATCAGAAAATATTACATCATACCAAGTGGGATTGAAATATTTTTTCCTAGAAGAAATCTGATTCTACATGAAGAATATAGTGATAGCCTTAAACTTACGGATCAGAAGAAGAAAGTATTCTTAGGTTAAGTTTTTAAGTAATTTATGATTTTGAGCTGGGTATTTATTTTGTTCTTTGGGAGCAATTGCTAGCAGAGAGTTTGGTGTCCCACAAATTTACGAAAAAGTAATGTGAGTAAAATTGAAAATTGAAAACATTTTATCCTTATACATCTTTCCTTAGAAATGGAAAGAGGTAATAGTTACTGTGTCAGTAGGAGCCCTTTGTCCCCTTGGGGTGCCAGTGTCCAGCACTGGTTATCTTGAGACTCACTCACCTGGCTGGGTGTTAGACTGCAAAGGAGGCAGACAGGAGAACAGTGGAGGCAATAGCTTGGTGCTGCTTCTGAATGAATGAATGCATCTTGATTTTTTTTTGTTCACATTAAATATTTTGGGTTATTTTCATAGCAGAAGGAAACAGTAATTCATTTCTTTATCATATTTCTCACGTTCTTTATTTATTTTAAGTTTTATTTGTAAATCTAACATCTCACATTATAGAAATGGAAAATAACATTGTCAAAAGATAATAAAATGTAGAGTGAACAATAAAAGACTTTCCATATGAATTTGGAAAAGTTTTCTTTTATTGTTATTTAAATTACTTTTAATTCCACTCTACTTCTCTAATTATTTCAAATTTCTTTTCAATCATTATCTTTTTTATCTATCAGTTTCACCCCAGTAACCCACGCCACTCTTCCTTAAATGCTACCAGTTACCACAAGCTGGTGCAATTTAAAAAATTTCAG
Organism: Cuniculus paca; assembly: GCA_004365215.1. Classification (NCBI taxonomy): domain Eukaryota; kingdom Metazoa; phylum Chordata; class Mammalia; order Rodentia; family Cuniculidae; genus Cuniculus; species Cuniculus paca. The sequence goes on along the minus strand of RJWT010032072.1, from coordinate 3,396 downwards.
TGTATGACATTCAAATATCTAATTATCTGACATGTGGGTCCTATTCTTACACCTCATAGCCTATGGCCTATTAAAAACATTTCTTTAAAGGAGGGTATGCATGTTTTAATAAAACTGAAAAAACCTGACATTCTATGGATGGACAAGCTCAATTTCTAGCTTTTGCTTCTCATTCAGGAAATATTGAGCACATTGAGGGACCAGTTTAAGCTTCAAACAAAATGCAAAAACTGCACAGTGCCTATTGGCAGAAGTTCTTTTGAAATCAGTAGTAGGGTTGTTGCCAGAGTAATGAGCTCTGATCAAAAAAGATTCAAGAAAGTTTTAAAAATAAGCTTTACTTTAAAAGACAATAAAAGTAAGCTAGATCAAGGTTGTGGGGTGAGAGAGGAAATGGGCGAAAAAGAAAATATTTCAATTTTTATGTCTTTTTATGCTTTGCTTACCTTATTAATCATCATATCAGTATTTGAAAGTGAGAGAAAGCTATCGTTCAGATTTTGCCATATTTTTCCCCTTTTATTTTACTAGGAACCTTCTGTTGTTCCACATTGGAAACATTATAGTAAAAAAACTCCACCCTGTAATTTTAAGTGAAAATGGAATTTAAATAAAAAGTAGAATCTAATACATATCCTGAATGAACACAGATTTACTTCTTCCATGCTTTTCATTCTGTCACTTTTAGGGGTTCATTTTATCTTTTTACTACAGTTTTTTGACTTTATGATGGCTGTCCTCTAAGCCCATCTTTCCAGTTTATACCATAACTAACTGATACTATTCAATTGAAATGAACAGTTAAAAGGAATGACTTCTGTAGATTTTAAATTTTAGTTGTATGCCTAGATTGACAGAGGAAAAATAAACCAAACAAACTATTCATTGACAGAAATGTAGTTTGTTCATCTTTTTGGCGAAGAAAACCGATTGCTGTATTTGTCTTCATATCCTTCTAAGAGATTTTCTTTTCTGTAACTGAGGACAGTGCATATGTTTTGGGTCCAGAGTCAACCAGCAGTAACTGGTATCTGAAGCATCCTTGAGTAAAGAGCACAGGCGTGCAGATGGAGCTCATTTCTATAATGTGCAACTGGAGAGGTGCTTTTGAAAAATAATCGTAATGAATGTGCAAGTATTTATTCTCTTGTGGGCATGGAGAGATTTGCATCACTTGCAGTTTGGTCTGCCCAGTACTGGAGGAATAAATCCTCCTCTTGTGATCATTTCTACTTCTAAGATCTTAAATTTTACTATTGGATGAAGTATCAAGAGAGCTTAAAAACAAGCAAGTTTTACAAAAAGTTTACATCATAAAATAAAAGTGAGAATAGAAGCAACAGAATTGTTCAAGTGAGAGACTCAACAGAAATGATGACTTTTGATGTAAGTCTATTCTAAATTTTTTAAAAATTAAAAGAAAATTTTATGCCAAGAAAGTATGAGATGCCATTTGGATTTTAACTTTGTTTTCCAGGCTGTAGTTTACAGCTGAATTTATGAACAAGCCAGGCAGATGCTGCCTCAGTTTATTAACAGAAATAGTTGACAAAATAAGTTCAAAGACATGCATGTCAATTGAAAAGCATCCCTTGTTAACAAAGAATGCGTGAAAAGAAAGACAGTGGACACTGAAGTTAGAAATGAGCTTGTTAGATTTTAAACAAGTGCACTTCCCAAGTATCACTTTGAATATATGGATTATGAATTTTGAGCCAAATGTAGGTATCATTTGAGTTTTGCATTATATTTTATTCTCCACTGGACTAAGGACACAATGTTACAGTGCTAACATGAAGTTCAAACAGGAAGAATTTCACCTCAGAAGCACTGACTGATTGGGACTTAACAAATAATTTAGTAGTAATTTCCCACTCTCCCTAAAGAAAATGATTATATTTTATCTCTTTTCCCCATGAAATCTTTATCAAACTGGGAACTTCCTAGATATATTAAACCATTGATAAGACCTTCAGTAAACATTAGAAAATTTGTGTTGAAGACCTAAAATACACATAATACTTTCAATTATTTTCCAAAATCCCACATATACTTTTTACTTTGGGTTTATAAAATCTGCATCTACAGCACTTTTCTGCAATACAGCTGTCTCTTAAATAGCACATTATCAGACTATGTGACATCCTAACATATGTTTAATTAATTACTCTAACTGGAGATATTTGTCAATTTGAAATATGAATTTTACTTCTGCCTTTAAAATAGATTAACTAGTGTGACAATATCAGAACATTATGGGAACTATTTTTCTGAAGAGTGATGTAGTTGGATGAAGCAAATCTGTTTTTGATATTTGTCTTTGGGACTTTCCCTAAGATGTTATTTGCCAAAGAGTTCTTTGGACGGGTGGCATAAACTTACTTATTTTATTTAACATATAAAATGAAAACCAGTAATACAGATGATAAGAAGAAGATGGTTAAGAAAATTTCTCACTCAATAACCCGATATTTTACTGTTCAAGCCTCAAAATGAGAGTAGAAATGAATCCATAAAATCTATCCATTCCTAATCACTTCAGAAAATAATGGCCACATTGAGCTGCACCTACTATTATCCAATAAATGTGCACAGGTAGGGAATACACACTTGAAAGTATTTTAATGTTTTGATCAGTGAAAAAAATGTATATTGCTTATTGCTTTGTCTTATAACTTAAAAAAATTACTGAAGTCAGCAGGGAAACTTTTTAAAAGAAAATGCTAAAAATATTCCTTAAAAACACAGACTAAAAGCTGACATCTCAGATTCAAAAGAAAGTTACATTTGGCAAGAACTTTTCTCTCATGATGTGTTAGTTATGTTTAACTTTAGTATTTTTTTTAACAACCTGAACCCTGCATTTCTTGGGCCAAGACATCATCTTTTATGACACATTTCTACACAAACATACTCCCACAAAGGTCATCACTCACCTTCTTAAACACCAGGGGAGCACAAGCCAACATTTTAATTTACAGAACAAATTTATACACAAGACTAAAAGATACGGGGCTCCTATTGAGGGCCGCTACTAAACAACAGGAACATATGGAGCAGCTCAAGGCAGTTTGGAAATTCTTTTATATTTTGCCCATGCATTTACTTGTGCATTCTTGTGCCCTCTTAACCTCATTCTCCTTTCAATGGTTGTAACCAGTGCCAACACTCGGCTTGAGAAAGTGCAAAAAGCGTGAGTAAAACACACAGTGCTGGAATAGTGATGTTCATGAAGCAAAAAGGGAAAGTGTGCACGAGGATCTGAACAGCAGTACTGGGGCTACATGCAGATGTATGGGCTGGTGAAACTGGGGAGAATACAACCTTGACAGCTGCTACTTTAAAATGTTCCCTGGCTTTAGAATATTGCTGAGTGTTCCTTTATGCTACACGCAG
>RJWT010032071.1:0-14213 GCA_004365215.1 Cuniculus paca | reverse complement strand
GCCTTCAATAATGCCTTCTCTTGTGTTAGGATTATTATTTGTTAAAAACGTTGAGATTCATTTCTTTTTTTAAAGTTAATGCTTTGAAGGAGAAAGATACAGTCACTTAGGTTTAAATGATATTGACCGTGTAACCCTCTTATGTATTTGTTTTAGAAATCTTAAAGTACTAGTTTCTCAAAAATGTTGAATTTATAAATTTTGTATTTTTAGATCTCAATAAATTCACCTTATATCTTTTATATAATCATAAAGAAGTAGTTGATCTTATTTTTCATTTTAAATTTTGCTTCACTTATGCTTTAAAGTAAAGCAGTAAAATATTTCATGATTTTTGAAAATATAAAGGTTTGAGTGAACTGGAAATTGATTTGTGCTTTTAAAGATTTTTACTTAGGATATTGTTTTAGACTTTCCATTGCATATTGGGCTTAATTCTCCATTTTAAATATTAAATTATAGGTCAGTTTTCTGCTATGGTTGAAATGAAGTGTAAATAGGTTATGTAATTGTGTGTAGAATCACAGCATATGAAAACTTGTGGGCATTTTTAACCAGGCAATAGCACATTTGGCCTAAATATTGTCTTACTGACAAAAGAAGCAAGAATGGATGTAATACCTACTTCATAATATTGACATGAATTTTTAAAATCATGACCCTCAGTACATTTTCTTAGGACTATTTTCAATTAATTGAGTAACAAAGGAGGAAACACAAAAAACACAACTGGCAAGTTAACTGATAATACTGTATTACCTATCACATAACTTCTAATAATATATAAATATATAAAATATATAATATATAAATATAATATAAATAACAGAAATATTTATCTAATTGAACAGAAATCTGAGAATATGTTTATGAAGTTGTACAGAATACCTAAAACTGTTTTGTTAGTAACAGCAATAATATTTCATTTGCAATGATAATTCATAAGTAAAAAGTAATGATGTTTATTGAAAAGTAAAAGTGTAAGAGATTTGGAATTATTCACTATGAGAATTAATTATTTAATACTTTTTTATTTTAAAGAGAATAAAACAAAACAAAACAAAAAACAAAACAGAGTAGAACAGAACAAAGCAGATCAGAACAGAACAATGCAAGCAATATAGGACTTCAAAACAAGACAGAAATCAACAATGTCTACCATCATGTCTGTTGTTTTCTTCAAAATAGTTGTTCATACCTTCACACACAATAAATTCAAACAAAACAGAATAGTATAAAACCAATCAAAACAAAAGAATGAAAGCATTACAGGATTTCAAACCAGCCAGCAAGGAATCACCAATGGCTACCATAATGTCTTTTGTTTTCTTCAAAATAGCTGTCCACATCTTCTCATATATGCAATCAAATAATAGAGAACTGACTAAAACTAATCAAATCAAAGAATAAAAGCACTGTTCGACCTCAAAACCTCATAATAAATCAGCAATGGCTACCATAATGTCTCATTTTCTTTAAAGTAGCTGTTTAAACCATCACCTTTAATTATTTAATACATTTGTATTGTAGACTGTTTCCAAAAAAGTGATGTTTAATTTTATTTATTTATTTATTTATTTATTTATTTATTTATTTATTTATTTTTGGTACCAGGGATCAAACTCACAACGTTACGCCAGACAAGTGCTTGAGCTGCTGAGCTAAATCCCCAGGCCTTGATGTTTAATTTTAAATTGAACTTCCTTAATTTAAAATCCTGTGATTAACGCATGAAACTTTCCTTTCAATAAACAAAAGAAACTTGTAGCACAAATGAAATAAATTAGCACTATCTTAAAATATTTTTGAAATAACAAAATAAATAACCGGCGGCAGGGGGAATAATTAAACTTCTCCCTACTTTCTAGCGATCTATGTTCTATTTTGCTGCAATATATTTTCTCATGTAGGAGAAACCATGCTATATTTAAGCTTGTGTGTCTGATTTATTTTACTTAACATTATGTTCTCAAGTTGCACCCCTTTGCTTATGAATGGCTCAAGTTTATCTTTCTTTATGCAGAACAGTACTCCATTGGGTATAAATACATTTTCTTTATTCATCTGCTGATGGACATAATCAAATAATAACAAATGCTAACTATGAGAATGTGAAAAAAAATTCTTCTACATTCTTGGTAGGAATGTAAACCACCACAACCACTGTGGAGATTCCTCAAAAAAATGAAAATTAGAAATTCCATTTGATCCAGCAATCCCCCTTCCAGGTGTCTTCCTGAAAGAGTTAAAAGTCATCATACTGCAGGGATACTGTATGGTATACCCATGTTTATAGTAGCACAATGGATAACAGTTAGCTCTTGGAAATTCGGCAATTTCTAAACAAACCTTTAAAATTACATTAATGCCAAAGTGTAAATGTAATTCACTAGGATCTTTCCTATTTTTTAGCCCATAAAAACTGCAACTTACATTTATTTGCTAATTCAAAAGTTATAACCAAATAATATTTAATTTAAAATACAATGTGTCAGAAATCTAGATAACACCTGAAAGTTCGTATCTGACCTATGCTATTTTTATATCATTCATTTATGCTCCCAAGTGGAGTGGAATGCTGTCAGGTTACTCACCCTAGCTTTTCCTAAGCAATGTTCTGAAGCTCTTCATTGACAAGTGTACCTGCCTTCTGCTAACTATATATCCCAGGGCCACTGAAGCTTCTAAATATTATTAATTGTGGTTGATAGATTCATACATTATCATACAACACTTGTATCAAGTGGTTTTCCCTCAACTTAGATTTCTCATCGCTTATGCTTATAAGAACATGCTCTGAAGTCATTTTTCAATCTAATATGAAACAAGAACATTATAGGCCCTATGATTTTGATGAATCGTGCTGTGTATGCGATTCACTGCATTGTACTATTCTTCAGCTCTCTTCTACATCATTTCTAGCTCAAGCCTAAATTAGTGTCCTGGTTTTGATATTTAAATGTTACACCCAATTAAATTAAGAAATTTACCTCATTTGAATATGGTGCATTTTGTTTTTATTCAATGTAAGAGGCATATAGACTGGTCTTGAGTTTTCATATTTTTTCTCCAATGAGTTTTTGTACAATTTCTGAATTAGGAGAACATTATGGGGATGAATGGTATTTTACCACTCTTCCACTTGGAATTTAGCAATGACAGATGTGTCTATTCTGTATTTCTTTAACTATTACACAGTCATCTAGAGATAGTTTCCAGACCACTGTCTTAGGATAATTTTCTTCTTTCTCTTTTTTTTTTTTTTAAATCTTAGTTAAGTTGTGCCTAAACCCTCAGGAAGTCATGCAGCATTAAGATATCAAACACTTTCATGCTAAGTTACAATCTCAAGGTTTTAAAAGAAAGAAAGGGGAGAGGAGTTCGAAGCATGGAGAAAGACTGCAGGAGTTTTTCTGTTTCTGACTCTCTGAGAGGATTTTTTCTTTCTAACTTTTCCCCGCCTTCTTCGGGCATGTAATGGCAGTTATGCCATGCAACATGGGGTTATGAAAAAAATGGTAAAATCTTTTTTTGAAAGCCTGAATTTTTCAACTTTAAAAAATATGAATGGTTCTGGCCCTAGTAATCTTTTAAAATTTTCTGTAAAATTTTATAGGAGAGCAATGTGGCATAGTAGAGAGACCATGAGGTTCTGGTGTTCATTGGATTTCATCCTGGGCATTTTTGCTAATCTGTCTGTCTGTCTGTCTGTTTGTCTGTGCTGTCCTGAAAGATATTACTTATTTACCTAACTTTAAGTAAAATCATAGTGTTGGTAACTTGGAATTCATAACTACAGCTTGAAAGTCCCCTTCAGGATCTAGATGTGCAAAAATACTTTTGCATTCAAATCTTCATTTTGTTCTCATAGGAATCTCAGAATTATGAAATGTGACCTGCAGATTTCTCTTCTGAGTTTGTCTTCTACCTTTCTCTATCTCCTTCACCTCAGTGCTGGAATGGCATGCCAATTTAGCCACTGGGCCAAGTCAGGTGCCTAGGGGTCTAGTTACATCCCTTACTTCCTCTCTCCATCTATAGTCCATCACTTTGACCTTTCAGCTTATCTCCAATGTTTGTTCAAGTATATCCACCTCACTTCACCTCCACTTCCATAAGCACCTTTCTAGTTCAACCTTGCAATTCTACAGTAATTCCACTAGTGTTCTCCTCATGACCACTGCTAATCACTCCAGTTCTTTTCTTGCAGTAAACCTTTACAAATGTAAATGAAATCATAACAGTCTAATCTGCTTGATATCTGTCAAGTCTGTCTATCCTTCAAATATATATGTGCATATTTGAACTTGGATAAAATCCAAACACTTTCATGTGGCACCTGCTTATATTTTCGTCTTCATCTTCCCACTTTAAGCATCATTTATCATTGGTCACTCTCCTCCTCTCACATTTGATTTATGACTATGGCTGGAACTTGAAAGGGACTTTCCATCTTCAGAACCTTCACACACATCATTCCCTGAGCTTTCAACTATTACCTGTTCTCCTGGCTGACTACTGCTCATATTTTAGTTCTCATATTAAATGTTATTTCTGTATGAGGTCATCTCTGTCTTTTATTGTCTCTCATTCACCTCTTTTACTTTGTGTCATTCAAAATTTGTTACAATGTAGTTATTTTAACATTTTCTTATGTTTGCCCTTGCATTTAACTTTAGACATTATGAGGGCTGGGATATGTTTATTTTATTCACGAACAGACTTCACACATCTAGTACAACGATTACCACATGTAGATGTGTAATAAATCTGTCATATGGTCAGATATATGATCATATAGCCACTTCTTAAAGTAAATACAGAGAATATTTTCTGTTTACCAAATGGATTGAGACACATTGCTTTGGAGTGAAAGAAAGTCCCCCCCTTTCTTAATATCTAGCAATATGATAAATGTGCAACCTTATATATGAATATGAGATCTAATTTTCTGGTCATTTAATAGCCTTATGACTTTGTAAGACTTAAATACATGGAGTAAAATGTAGAAAAAAAGAATACTCAGTTGACTGACAAATATATATAAATTGTTTATAATATATACAATTTGAAAAATTATTGCTCTGGTGATATTAGATGTCAATTTGACAATAAATAGATTTATCTTATTTACCTCCTTCTAATTTTCCTGCAGATTCAGATGCCATTAGGCCCCCATTAGGGTCTCCTATCTATTTGAGCATGTCACACATACAATAATGTGCTGTTTTAGGATCTTTCAGTGACCTTCTAAAATATGCTGTACTTGTCAGCAAGTATTTGTATCTGGGGATACAAAGGTTGTCCTTTCGCCTCAAGGCTGGACAACTCGACAGTCAATCATGCTCCAGAGCCCCCCATGGAACCAGGCTAATGATGACTTGCGAAAAATCATCATCACTACTCAGTTTCTGCCCCTCCATGATCTGCTTCTTTCACTGCATTACACATTTCTCCTAAGAGCTTTTCCTTGCAAATAATCCCCACCCCACTGCAAGGTCACAAGCTCTCTTTTCTAGGGGAACAAGCTGTAAGACAAAAACTTACTGCCATTTCACCATTTATTTTTAAAAATGCCTTATGATAACAGAACAACAATCACATAAAGGAACAATTTGGCAGACACTGTTTTGCTTGCCCATAGTTCTATATTAACCAGAGAAAATATTTTATGAAAGAAATTTAAGGAAAACAAAATCATTCTGAAAGCCATAAAATATTAGATTTGTCTCTTTGGAAAAGTAAAAAACAAAAAAAAAGATATAAAAATTATACAGTACCACTAAGTGCACTAAACAGAACAAAGTACAGTACATGACAAAGAGAAAACAAAACAGATTTTGGTGGAATACGTTACAAAAATATAGCTAAGTGTAGCTGAATGAATCAGGCAAACCAAATGCCATTTTCTCCTTGATATTTGCTCCTGGAGATGGCAGGACCAATTTGTAATGGAAGGAACATACTTCTATTTCCTTTTAAGAAATAGAAACTAGAACGCTTCTCCAGCATTGTAGTTATTTGGTAATAAGTTTAACATTATTCATTAGTTATGTCATACACAAGTACTATTTTCTTAAAGTATTTGGGAAAAAAAAAGGAAATATAGTGGAGAAAGTAGAACCATGAAGGTGAAAATGCCTACAGTGTTTTCTATCAATCATTTATGTGCTTATGTGAACTTTATCACCAACACGACCATCATCTCGGGAAGCAGAATAATTTAGCTCCTAGGGAATCTCTAATCTTCATTCCAGCTACTACAAATTCCTATGTGAAAAAGAATTATGAATCTGTACACTTTTACAGCATTTTAATGTTTGGAGTAAACAATTCACCTTAGTTTCTCTCACAACAGAATTCTTCCTATTAATTCCTTCTTTCACCCTAGTCCTGTTTTCTCAAAATAATGTCCAAGGATTCGTTCAGATTGCTTGAGTAAGAAAATATTGGAACTCAAGCTCAGGAATTGGCACACTAAAAAATTTTAAGCAGTGCCCTTTAAATTGACACACACTTACCTTTGAGATCACAAAGAGTTTCATCTAAGAAGATGGACATAGTGTATGGGAATCATTTTCCAGAACCTCAATTTCTGCGTGAACTCTTTCCTAAAACTGGTTCACAACTTTCTAGTTATTTCTTTCCAATTTCTTTTTTTAAAATCACATTTTTCTTTCTTTGACAAAGAGAATTATATTATTGTCCTGGGTGCAATTGCTATACTTACTGACACTGTATAATATTTTATATCATTTTTTGTTTTGTTTTTAACCAAGAGACAATTTGAAAATGCACATCTCTCACTGGAAGAGTCAAGCAGGGAAAACGGAGATCTTTGATACAAGATGATGAAGGTGGCTGGCAATTTTTCACCTTCAAACCAAAATCTCTGGACAAGTTTCCACTAGCTGGTCTCCTATCTATCTATCTATCTATCTATCTATCTATCTATTCATCCATCTATGCATTATTCCTCTGTTCTACAGCTTTATCATTCTATAATTCTTTCTGGAATCCAGAACAAATGGTACTCTTGAGAATGCATATTAGCATTTTTCCTTAAATTGTCAATTAGGTTAGACATTTTTGACAGATAACCTGACTTAGCTTATTGTTTTGACAGTGAGGGCTAGCCTTTTACCAATTACCATAAGTTCAATAATCTAAATCTACAAAATCTACATACACAAGCTTTAGGTCACAATCTCTTTGTGGTATATTTCTTTTTTAGCTCAGACTGACATTACAAAACGCCATAGAACAGGTAGACTTTAAGCTTCAGAAAAATTTTTTTGCATTTCTAGAGGTTGGAAGTCTGACATTAGTGTGCCATCAAATATTTTGGCATGGGTCTTCTTGGATTACAAAATTACTGCCTTCTTTTTGAGGAATCTCCACACTGATTTCCATAGTGGTTGTACCAGTCTACACTCTGACCAACAGTGGAAAAGTATTCCTTTTTCCCCCACAGTCCTGCCAACATTTGTTATTGGTTGATTCCTTGATGGCAGTCATTCTTTCTGGAGTGAGATGGAATCTCAGTGTTGTTTTAATTTGCATTTCTCAAATGACCAGTGAAAATGAAAAGGAAAGAAAGTGCTCAAAAGGAAAGAACTACTGTGATAGGGGAAAGGAGAAAAGGAAGAATGGAAAAGATTATATGTATATATATACACATATGTATATATATATGTATGTATATACACACAAGATAGATAACTATACTACTAATCTCTGTAAATTCATCAAAAAGAACAGTTTGTGCTCTCATTGTTTGTTTGATCATTTTTTATGCCTAAATCTTGTAACCTGAACAAATACTTCTAAGATAACAAAATGCAATATATTAACTACTGTTAATTTCCTATTTTTTTGAAATTCTGTATCATTTCTACCTTTTGTTTTGTTTTGTTTTTTAAAAAAGCATTAAAAAAATTACTGCCTTCTTTTTGAAATGCTATATTATGTTTGACTCTATTCTGTTTTCTTTTGCTTTTTTCATTCTGTTTTGTTTTGTTTTGTCCTATTCTCTTTAAAATAAAAAAAAATTACTGCCTTCTTGCTGTGCTTTCTCATGGTAGAAAAAGGGAGAGCTCCAACTTTTTCCTTTTACAAGAGCAGTAGCCCCATCATGGGGACCCTATCCTTATGACCTCTTCTACTAAATTACTTCCTAAGGTCCCTCTTCTAAAACCGTAGAATTTAAAAGTCAGACTTTGGCATAGTATTGGATCTTGAATATCTACCAAAGTCCTATTATTTGTTAAACCAGGCAAGCATTTTAAAGGGAAAAACCATGCTGTTATTGGGAGAAACTTGGTACTATAAGACAATTAATGTGCCTTCGTAGCTTGTTTGCTTGCTTTCTTTCTTTCTTTCCCAGAAAAAGCTATCTGTAGCAACTTACAAAGAACCAGAGCCAAGGTCACTGAGTCAACTCTGACTCATGTTTTTAGGCCATCTAAGTAAAACTTGGCTGATTATAATACTGAAATGCTCATATCCACAGAAGCATTACTGTCTGCCATCTTTCCTCTTTGAACATGTGATCTCTGCCCAGAAATGTATTCATTATCTTTTTTTGAACCCACTTTCTATAACCTTGAACATAGCATGTGTCAGTCATCTTTCCTTTTTAAATATGTACTCTATAACGTTAAACTGAGCATGCTCAGAAATATGCCCACCCCTACTTTTGTGTTCCTGTACGAATTTGTATAGACTCCTCTATAAAATCCTCACAGCTGTTTGACCTGGGCAAGTATTTTGCTTTGTAAATAACCCCAGTGCCCTCCTAACTTGCTGCAAGTAATAAATCTGCCTAGTTATACTCAATGACTTTGTACTCATCCAGAGGAGAGACTACTATACCCAGTTTCACCATGTCTAAAGGCCTACTCTACTTGCTACCCTGTGGCACTACTATGAGGTTATGCAACATTTAATACAAGGGGCTTCAGGTGAGGAAAATAAGTCACTGGAAGTGAGTCCTTGGAGTGGATATCACACCTTGGCCACTTCCTGTCTATTTCTTTACTTCCTGGCTGCCATGAGGCAAACAGTCTTCCTTTACCATACCTTCATACAATAATATCCTTTGCCACCACAGGCCCAAAGCAGCAGGAATAAGAGACCATGCACTAAACTCTCTGAAATCATGAGCTAAAATAAACTATTGTTTTCTATTATCTCAATTATTTTGTCACAGTGATGGAAAGGTGACTATCACAGGCTTCACCATGAATTTTGGGGTACACAAGTATTTAGTGTGTCATAATATATAACATAAAACATGATTGAGATAACATTCTTTATGGCCATTAAAACCTATGAAAATTGTAGGCATCAACTTTGTGTGAGGTTGTATACCACTTCTCAAAAATTTTAGATGTGCATAAGGAAATAAGTTGAATGCAATTCTCAAAAATTTTCAAATTATCTTTCCTAGAAAATTCCAAACAAAACATTACAATATGGCAAGTGAAGGGTCTCATACACACTTCCTTTCCATCTTTGGTATTTACCTTTCTGTTCAAGATTATATCAGAGAGAGGAAAAAAATTATCTTTATGAAGGAGGACAGAAGAAAGACCTGAAAAAATTCCAGTAACAATGTAATGTGAATATTTAAAGAACGATTGCTATCTAACCACATACACTTCTGTGTATGAATCAAGATAGAAAAAGAGAAAGGAAAGAGTCAGCTAGAGTTAAATAATGCAAAACAGAGAAATGGAAGATAATTTCAGGGCAAAATGGTCATTAAAGCAGCACAATTTGTAATAGCCAAATCTTGGAAACAACCCAAATGCCCATCAATTGAGGAACGGATAAAAAGAAAGATGTGGCATTTTTATATAATGGAGTGCTACTTAGCTATAAAGAAGAATAAACTCGAAGCTGTTAAATGAATGTAACTAGAAACCATACTCATAAGTGAACTCAATCAAACTCATATGTGTAAACATCGTCTTGTCTCCCTAGTGTAAGAAACTAAAAGAGCAAATAAGATACAAAATCTGCAATAGATACTGAGGAAGGGAAAGAAACTTCACAAAAGGAAAAAAAAACTGGGATGGGGGAAAGGAGAAGAGAAGGAAGGAAAAAGAAAATAAATAAATACACACACACACACATATATATATATGCTAGCTAACAGAATTATACTACTAATTTCAATTAGTTCATTGAAAAGAATGGTTCGTGCTTATATTGTTTGATCAATTTTGCATGCCTATCTTGTAATCTGAGCAACTACTTTGAAGACAGTATGCAATATATTAACCATTGTCAATTTCCTATTACCTTGTTTAGAAATTTTGTATCATTGTTTTTAATTTTTACTGTCCTTAAAATAAAAAAAATTAAATTGCTTTTGATAATGCAAAATGAAATCTATATTATCTCAGTTTTTGGTAGATAGAAAAGCACGTATATCTACTTCAGGCATTTATATGAATTAATTCACATGTAAAAGAATTAACAATATAATTAAGTTCATTTTTTGAAAGAGCCTCTTAAAAACTGCTCTTTTCTGTGGAATATTTTCAATCACTATCACAATCTCATGCAGAAAAATGTAAAACAGTTATTCGTGCATTCTATTCAGAAAAACCTTCTTTAGCATTTGTTACTTTTGTGATAGTCTCCTTGGATCAGATTTCACTGCAGTCTTAAAAATTTCTCCCACTTAAGCTCATATTTTAAAGTGTGCAAAATGCACAGGTAGAGTACAGGGTTTTATTCAAAGAATAAAAAACCTCTGTTTACATGACTGGCATTTAAAGTGATTATGAAAATATTCTTAATAACATGGTTTGTAGTATGAGAATCATCAAGGTCCTGGCAGAGACAATTACAACCCTTGCTGACATAAAAAGAAAGATGCACTCAGTATTTAATGGCTTTGGGGATTTTTTTTCACTGTGAACTGCATGTTTTATAAAAGTCTCTTTCAGTCTTCTGTTCGCAAAAGTCATCTTTTCTGTTATTATTCCACATTAGTTCCATTTGCTGATTTGATGACTAAAGGCTTGGTGGCCAGATGCAAATTCTGCTTTCTGATGTTAATTGAACAAACAGAATTGCAGAGTGTCTGTCACTTGCCAGCCAAAAGCTTGGAGGAGTCATAGAGAATCATTTTGAGAAGTACTGTAGACATCAAGCAATACAAGGTAATTCTACGAAGTGACTTGTTAGTTCTGAAAGTGAACATTCACATGGCTAAAGAGAAAAAAAAGACTATGATTTTTGTTCAAAGATGCGAATTCTTTCATGGTCAAAAGATGTTGTTAAGTATAAAATGCTACTCAATTTCTTTTGAATCACACTGAGACAGCACACCTTGCTATAAATGAAAAGCACAGAGACACGAGGGACCTCACAATGAATTATGAATTTAGTTGATGACTAATCTTAGTAAAGGACGAGGTATAAGGATAGATGTGCTGTTTCAGAAGTATGGGCTTAATTGCATTAACAAAGGATTTTTCATATTTGAAAAGTGGGAATTCAATATAAAAAGAATTCCTAAAATTAGCATTCATGGCTGGAGAATGTAAATAAAAGAGTAAGAATGGAGTGAAAGTAAAGCTATCCTCTGTAGACTGACTAATTATATTTGCAAAGAGTTGCATTTTCTTGGATATGAGGTAATATTCTGTGTGGATAATGTATCACCAATGAATATTTAGTTTTAAAATACAAAGAAATAAATCCAGTTTAATAAGTCTTTATTTTAAAATGTAGAGTTTCAATTGTTTTAATTTATGGTTAGAAGAATCAGACATAATTAAAATAACCATACCTAGACCTGATTTTCAGATGTTACAGTATGACTGCTTTAAACTAAGTGTGAGAAACATATACTTCATGATGTAGTGCTCTTGCCATTTGGCTCATACTTTATACACATGATCTTAGCCAAAAGGCCGAGAAGCGATGGCACATACTTTATAAACAAATGTCAACTGATTGAATACACAACTCGGTAGACCATATGGAACAAAAATAAGTCTCCCCACAGATCTCTTTTATACTTCTAAGCATACTTAATGACGAGTCTAATTAATGCTTTCTTGGCAATGCTTCTCACTGTGAACTTTCATGCTCTGACCTAAGTGGATCAATTTCATATGGTCGAATTAGACATGCAGCTATGGAGACATCAATAATTCAGAAGTGGGGATACAAAAAAAGAGAGGGTGCTGTGGGCAGAGGAGCAGGCACTCTGATCTATGTAGTTGATCATAATTTTGGTTTCTTATAGTTCTAATAAGGGATAGCTTTTAGGGTCATATGTTTTGGTACCTCCAATCTAAAATTTTCTTATATACATGGCAATGTACTTTATAGAGGAGCTGTGATTAAAGGGATCAGCTCTGGCACTGTTTATGCAAGTTTCATATGCTCTCTTTCTGTGTCTGTCTCTTTCTCTCTATGTGTCTTTCTCTCTCTGTCTCTGTCTCTCTGTGCCTGACTCTGTGACTCTCTTTGTCTCTGTCTCTGTCTCTCTCTCTCTCATCAGTTTTTCATTTGGCCAGCAGAAAAATGGAAGGCTAAGGGAGATGGAGTCACCAGAGTAATTTGAAAAGCCTAGAAAGTTAGTATGCAGAATTGTCTTGTCCTAAAGTTCTTTACATTTTCTTTCATCATGAAAGACATTATTTTTATATGACCAATTTGCAATTTTTTTTCTTCCTTCATGTTTGCTGCTATGGAGGATGGAAGACTCTCTTTCCTAGTTTTGACTGGGGGCCATATTATTCATATCAGTCAAAAATATATATGCTTCAATTGCTAATTAATTTGGATAAAGAACTGTTGCTCTCTGATAAAATGAACAAACATTTTTGAATGAATACATGAATAGGTAAATGGAAGAGTACTTGGTTTTTACAGTCATAACAAATAATAAAATTTGTTAGGATTCTATCTTCCCACTTGGGAATCATTTATAATACCAACATACTATAAAATACTCCTAGGTAATGCACAATATAGTTCCACTCATCTGATATGGACCCTAGTCAAGGTTAAAGAATAACTGAGAAGTATTTAAAACGAAACATTCTTATGGATTTCTTATGGATTAGGCAGGAATATATTGGAACTTTGTGTGTGTGCGTGCCTGTGTGTGTGCGTTCTGCATACCTGTGGCAGAATGGCCAAGAAAAACAATGTAAAGGAGGAAAGGCTTATTTCAACTCATGGCTTCAGAGATTTGAGTCCATAGTCAGCTGGCCCTAAGGCAGAAACATCACGGCAGAAAGGCAGGGCAGAAGGAAACTACTCATTTCACATGGCAGCCAGGAAGCAGAGAGAAGGAGAAGGAACCCGAGAGGAAGAAGTTGGAGAAAAGATCATACTCCTCCATTCTCTTCAACAAGGTCTCACCACCTAAGTTTTCAATACCTCCAATAATATGATCAAATTACGATCTCATCAATGGATTATTCCATCAATAATGTTAGAACCCTTTTCATCTAATCACCTTCCAAAATCTTTACCTCTGAACACATGAGATTTTGGGGAGATATTTTTTAACTGAATCATAATGGTACATACACATGTAGGAACATATACTGATCCATACACATGTATTTGAGCTATAATTATTTTTGCAAGTAATAGATTATGCCTATAGAATTTCCAGACACACTAGTTCCTGAGGATGTAAACATTGTAAAGTTTGTAGTTCCCCTCTCTATTGAAACAACTTGCACACTGCGTGTTCCTATACTGAACTCTTTCTAATCCCTTGGGGATTTCTATCCCATGATAATTCATAGTATACTGAGCTTAATATTCATTTCCTGCATTCACCTTGTTTTTGCCAGTAACACGTATGTTCCAGAGCATTTGTGGAACATTATTGCAGTGAGGTCAGAGGGAAGCTCTGCACTTCTTAGTCACTGTCATTTCTCTATTGTATTTATTGATTCATCTGACAAATACCTTAATTCTGTGGCCATGTAATTTTTGCTGAAGCTTATTAAACATTTCATTACTATTGTTCCCCATTGGGCTCAACCCCAATAATTTCTTTTTCTTTCATATGCCCCCTCATCTCTCCTCCTTGTCACCCCATGGATTCTTTAGCTTAGAAGGAAAAATGTAATTAGATTCTCATAAGTGCTCTTCTTGAAACCTGGATCATGAATTTAAATTTGAAAGATAAGAATCTGATGCTTTAAACTCTATCATCCTCC